>JAHIAM010001684.1:0-21128 GCA_021605205.1 Aegilops longissima
CCGTCTTAACGAGCTTGCCCTCTATCCATTTGGTGAATTTATCCACCATGACGGTAGGTATTTTTTCTTGTGGGTTCCTCCTTTAAGGGGTCCAACCATGTCAAGCCCCAGGACGCGAAGGGCGGTGATGGGTATAGTTTGGAGGCGGTGGGTGGCATGTGGCTTTGATTAGCAAAGAGTTGGCAACGGCGCATCATTGGACTAAGTCGAGCATCTGCCGGGCCGTCGGCCAATAGAATCTGTCTGGAAGGCCTTGCTTACAAGGGCCGGGCTGCTGACATGGTGCCCGCCAAGTCTGGCATGAATTTCAGCTAGAAGATTCCGCCCTTCCTCTTCGGAGATACACCTTTGAAGGACTCCGATGGTGCTTTTCTTATAAAGCTCTCCCTCATGGACTTTATAGGCTTTAGATCGCCGCACTATGCAGCGTGCCTCATTTTGGTCCTCGGGCAATGACTGCCATTATTACGTGGTGCGAATATATTTACCGTTGGCGGAGCCTCAATTTTGTCGAGAATGTTCGATTGTCAAGGCGGTGTTGTTGGGTCGGGCTGTTATTTCGGACTCCCTTCCCATGATCTGGATGGCTTGAACAGCCTCTCTAAGAAGATATTGGGGGGCGGCATCGCTTTGCGCCAATGCGTGCCGGGGCGTCTGCTGCTGATTGTTTTCCGGGCTATATGGTGAAATTCGAGCCCTTCGAACCGAGCTGACATTTTTAGGATGGCGTTGCGATAAGCTGCCATTTTTTGATCCTTGGCATCAAAGTCTCCATTTATTTGGGATATTGCGAGGTTCGAGTCCCCGCGTACCTCTAGGCATTGAATGCCCATGGATACTGCCATCCGGAGACCATGTAGAAGGGCCTCGTATTCGGCTGCGTTGTTGGAGTCCGTATACATTATCTGGAACACGTATTGAGCTGTATCTCCTGTTGGGGACGTCGAGCAGCCTTGACCCCCAGACCAGCCAACATTTTGGAGCCGTCGAAGTGCATGATCCGGTTGGAATATGTGCCGTACTCTTTAGGGAGTTGACTTGATCCATTCGGTGTGAAATCGGCCAAAACTGCGACTTAATTGCTCGCCGTGGCTTATAGGTTATGTCGAGCAGGAGGAGCTCAATGGCCCATTTGGCAATCCGGCCCGTCGCGTCGCGGTTGTTTATAATGTCATTAAGAGGTGCCGGAGCTCTTGTTATCGAACACTCTTGAAAGTAGTGTCGAAGCTTCGGGATGCCATAAACACGCGTACTCTATCTTTTGATAATCACGGATACCGTGACTTGCATGGAGTGAGGGACGGTGGACACGTAGTAGACTGGTTTTGAAGGGAAACTTGTGTCCGTCCGTTTCTCGTTCGACAACGAGCACCGCGCTTCGACTTGATGAGTTGCGGTGATGTATAATAACATTAGTTCACCCATGTTGGGGCGGCCAGGACCAGGTTTGTTGCCAATATGGCTTTTATTTCTTGATGCGGCCGTTCGGCATCTGTCCACTCGAAGTGTTGATCTTGGGAGGAGGCGATAGAGGGTAATGCCTTTTCTCCTAGAGCGGAGATGAAGCGGCTTAGAGCGCCACGCATCGATCAATTTTGTATTTGTTTGAGGTCCTTTGGGATATCAATTGTGTGAGCTTCGGATCTTGGCTGGGTTTGCTTCAATTCCTCTATCGGATACAATGAAGCCCAAGAGCTTTCCGGCTGATGCATAAGCGCATTTTCGGGTTAAGCTTGATGTCATATATTCGGAGATTATCGAATGTGAGCCTCAAGTCGTCTACTAGAGTTTCGACATGCTTGGTTTTGATGACCACATCATCTCGTATGCCTCCTTTGTTTTGCCGATCTGGTTTGCGGACATATACGAATCATGCGCTCATATGTTGCGCGGCATTTTTGAGCCGAAGGGCATTGTGTTAAAGAGAATGGGCCGTATGTGGTGATAAATGCCGTTGCGGCGATCAGGTTCTACCATCTTAATTTGATGATAGCGGAGTATGCATCGAGGAAACACAATGAATCATGTCTGCGGTGGCGTCGATAATTTGATCGATCACGGGGAGGAAGGATCCTTTGGGCAAGCCTTGATGAGGTCCTTGAAATCGACACATAGGCGCGAGTTTGTCCTTCTTTGGTACCATCACCAGGTTTGCTAGCCAGTCCGGGTGTTTTATATCTCTGATGAATCCGGCCTCCAACAGTTTGGCTAGCTCCTCTCCCATGGCTTGTCTCTTAGGTTGAGGAGCGCCGAAGAGCTTGTTTGGTGGCTTGAATCATTTTAGGATCTTTAGGCTGTGCTCGGCCAGCGTGGCGAGATTCTGGCATGTCGAAGGGTGCCAGGCAAAAATGTCCCAATTTTGCACGTAGGAATTCTCGTAGTGCAGCGTCTACATCAGGGTTTAATTGTGCCCCAATGGAAGCTGTTTTTGTAGGGTCTGTTGGGTGGACTTGGAATTTGACTATTTAAATCGCTGGTTTAAAGGAGGTGGACTTGGATCTTTTATCGAGTATCACATCGTCCTGTTCATCGTGGGCGTGGCGCGATCGGTTCTTTCGGCCGCTAGGGCTTGGATAGTGCCTCAAGGGCTAGTCGGCCGTCTTATTTTGGTAGCGGAGTGCTATGTCGGGTCACTAGCAAGAGTGATGATTCCGTTGGGCGGGCATTTTGAGCTTCATGTACCCGTAATGGGGTATAGCTTGAAAAATTGTGAATGCCTCTCGCCCTAATAGAGCATGGTATCCGCTGCTAAGCGGGGCCACTTGGAGCGTGACCTCCTCGGACCTGTAATTATCCGGCATGCGAACACCACATCGGTGTGATTTTACTGTGCAGCTCGCTTCTCATTGAGGATTATTCCTCTAAAGGTTGTCTTGCCGCTCAATCGGCTCCAGTCTATTTCCATTTTTGAAGGTTTCCTCATAAATGAGGTTCAATCCGCTGCCATCGTCCATGAGTACCTTGGTAAGGAGAAAGCCGTCCACTATTGGACTGAGGACCAATGCTGCTGGTGCTCGGGCTGTTCGTATTTTAGGTTCATCACTGGCATTAAAGGTAATAGCCGTGTCACTCCATGGATTTATTGTTGCTACTTGGTAGACTTCGGCGAGGCTGCGGAGTGTTCGTTTTCGCATATTGTTTGATGTGAAAGTCTTGAAGACTGTTAATACCGTGATGGTATCCTTGGGCTGGTGCTCTGTGGATGCTGGGGTTAGAAGCTCCTCACGCTTTTGGCCACTGCGGAGTATCCAACATGCTCTAAGGCTATGAGTTGGTGTAGCGCCCTCGTGTTATGAATTTTTCTGGGTCCATTGAGCCACCCCTCGATGCGGTTCCATGCCCGTGGGGTTTTTGTTTTTGGTGTTTTAACCGGGTGATTGGCGATAATGCACCCTTTTGTTTTGAATGAGTTTGTATTGGGGCGGATTGTCCCAAAATCTTACTTGGTTTTCCATCGCTTTCCATCACACAGTACTTTCGTACTATGGGCGCCAAGTCAACAAAGCGTGTAATTTCACGGCGACCTATGGCGTTGAGATTCCCATGTCCATGCAATTATTGCAGAAGAATGAAATTGCGTCTTCCTCGTGGCAGTCCTTTATCCTGTTCATAACCGGAGAATCTGGCCCGATAATGATGTCTTTGTTTCTTGAGGCTCTTGCCTAATATTGGATAGATCGCCTATGTTGGTGGGTGGGTGGAATTAGATCCGAAACCCCACCCAATCTGAGGCTCAAGGGCCAAGGTTTCGAACTTCGGAAGCTTGGATTCTTGGATGTTGTCCACTGAATCTAGCCGTTGCACGACTCTAGAGTTCAGGTCTTGAGTGGCGTCCTCCCTCCGCGGGTATCCGGCTTGGAGGATTGGGAATCGGACATAGTTAGTCCTTAAGATAGATGATGGGTCGCGCGTTGTTCCTCCACCACATCAGCGTGATGGGTGACACAGGGAGAGTTAATCTCTCTCGGATCGGGTTTAGGCCTAATCGATCGTGATGCGTAGAGACTCCAGGCGGCGATGTGATCCAAGAGCTCGTTTAAAGAAGAGAGCTCCATCGGATCTAGCGCTCGGCAAGTTCGAGTTGGCGTGAAGATTGCTTTTGATGACCCAAGAAGTCATAAATCGTAGCGGCTGACGAACATGCGGTCATAAGAAAACCGCCTAGCCGGAGAGTTTGGCGGATAGCCAAAGCTCCTTTAACAAGCGAGCCGTCTTTAAAGGCGGGATGAGGCATCCTTCGATGGCGATAAGCAGTGGAACTCTCAATGAAAGCACCAATGTGGGTGTCAAAACCGGCGGATCTCGGGTAGGGGTCCCCGGCTGTGCGTCTAAGCGGATGGTAACGGGAGACAAGGGACACGATGTTTTTACCCAGGTTCGGGCCCTCTCGATGGAGGTAAAACCCTACTCCTGCTTGATTAATATTGATGATATGGGTAGTATAAGAGTAGATCTACCACGAGATCGAGAGGCTAAACCCTAGAAGCTAGCCTATGGTATGATTGTTGTTAGTCCTCGGACTAAAACCCTTGACTTATATAGACACGGAGAGGGCTAGGGTTACACAAAATCGGTTACAATGGAAGGATATCTACATATCCGTGTCGCCAAGCTGCCTTCCACGCCAAGGAAAGTCCCATCCGGACACGGGGCGAAGTCTTCAATCTTGTATCTTCATAGTCCGAGTCGGCCTAAGGTTATAGTTGACTATCCGGACACCCCCTAATCCGGGACTCCCTCAGAAACTAAGGGATATTAAGGCCTCCTTTTAATAGAGAACCGGAACAAAGCATTAGCACATAGTGAATACATGAACTCCTCAAACTATGGTCATCACGAGAAGTATCCGATTATTGTCACTTGAGGTTGTCGGATCATAACACATAATAGGTGACTATATACTTGCAAGATAGGATCAAGAACTCACATATATTCATGAAAACATAATAGGTTCAGATCTGAAATCATGGCTTTTCGGGCCTAGTGACAAGCATTAAGCATAGCAAAGTCATAGCAACATCAATCTCGAACATAATGGATACTAGGGACCAAACCCTAACAAAACTAACTTCGATTACATGATAGATCTCATCCAACCCATCACCGTCCAGCAAGCCTCACGATGGAATTACTCACGCCTGACGGTGAGCATCATGAAATTGGTGATGGAGGATGGTTGATGATGGCGGCGGCGAATCCCCTCTCCGGAGCCCGAGCGGACTCCAGATCAGCCCTCAAGAGGTTTTAGGGCTTGGTGGCGGCTCCGTATCGTAAAACGCGATGATTTCTTCTCTCTGATTTTTTTCTCTCTGGAAGCAAATATATAGAGTTGGAGTTGGCGTCGGAGGAGCTCCAGGGGGGCCATGAGATAGGGGGCGCGCGCCCCACCCTCGTGGACAGGGTGTGGGCCCCCTGGTCTTCATCTTTGGCGAGGATTTTTTATTATTTGTTCTAAGATGTTCCGTGGAGTTTCAGGTCATTCCTAGAACTTTTGTTTTCTGCACATAAAACAACATCATGGCAATTCTGCGGAAAACAGCGTCAGTCCGGGTTAGTTCCGTTCAAATCATACAAGTTAGAGTCCAAAACAAGGGCAAAAGTGTTTGGAAAAGTAGATACGACGGAGACGTATCAGCCGCCCGCGCCGGGGCCGTGGTCGCCGCGCCGCGGTGACGCACGCCGTTGCCCCAGGAGTCCACGCCGCGGACTCCTCGCGCAAACTCATGATGTGGTCGGCGATGCCTCCACGCACTTGGATCCGCTTCCCATAGTTCTTCTCTGCCGAGATGCCGCCGAGGGTCTGAGGAGTCTGGATTAGGGGTATCCGGACAGCGGACTATATCCTTTGGTGGGACTATTGGACTATGAAGATACAAGATTGAAGACTTCGTCTCGTGTCGGGTGGGACTCTCTTGGCGTGGAAGGCAAGCAGCGTCTGGATATGTAGATCTCATACATTGTAACCGACTCTGTGTAACCCTAGCCCCTCGGTGTCTATATAAACCGGAGGTTTAGTCCGTGGGACAACAACAATCATACCATAGGCTAGCTTCTAGGGTTTAGCCTCTCGATCTCGTGGTAGATCAACTCTTGTAATACTCATATTAGTCAAGATCAATCAAGCAGGAAGTAGGTATTACCTCCATAGAGAGGGCCGAACCTGGGTAAACATTGTGTCCCTTGCTTCTGTTACCATCCTCCTTAGGCCTTGCAGATTGGGACCTCCTACCGAGATCCGCCGATTTTGACACCGACATTAGTGCTTTCATTGAGAGTTCCACTGTGTCGTCGCTGCAAGGTTCGATGGCCCCCGATAGTCGACAGCGATGCGGTCAGGGTGAGTTTTCTCTCCCGGACAGATCTTCGTGTTTAAGCGGCTTCGCCTGCTATGAACCAACTCGTTTGGCCATCTAAACAGAATCAGCTACCCCTGGCCATCAGGTCAGGTTTGAAACAGATTACACGCCGATGTCGCGGAGACTTGATCTTGACGGGATGGGGCACATGCGGTGTGTGCCGCACGATCACGGCGAGCACGATATAGCTCTGCCGTCGGACGGTGTTCGGGAGATAACGCCGCAACTTCTCCGGCCTCTAGTCGAGCAGATCGCTCCATTCAGGGCGGAGGATGGACTCCACCACGGAGGCGCGCCCTCGATGGCGATAGAGCGAATCTGACCTTACCCCTCACGAGCCCGTCGCCAAACTCTTGGACTTGTCCACGGCCACGGACTCCATTACCACCCGTGCCCATACCTATCGAATCCGATTGGTGCGCCGATCATTGAGTTCACCTCCCGAGATATCTTTTAGCTTTTCGCCCTTTGGCGACGTCTTGAACTCATTGAAATCTCTCTCCCTGTCCGGAGAACCTTGGCGAACTATGTCCGGCTAGAGTGGGATCGCAGACGACGAAAATTCAATCCCCACCCACCACCCTTAGTAGCCGCATCGGCGATTTAACCAACATGCTCGACTTGACTCCAAAGACATTGATGGTATGGACACAGATGCCGGAGACGAACAGGAACCACTGCCCACAGGGCACTGGACCACCACCTCATCATATGATATATACATGGTGGACACACCCTGTAACACCATGGATGTAAACTTCCCCTTTTTTGGGCAATATATCAATTTGACCTCATCCAATTCTTGTGGGTTCTTGTCATGCTTGGCCTCTTTTGTTTGGTTATGTTGGGTTTTTCTCTTTTCTTGTTTTGCTCCTTTTGCCATATTGCATTTGTGCCTCTTGTCATCTTGCATTTCCCTTCTTATCATGTGGTTGTGGTGTTTCTCTTGCATGTCATGTGGTTGCATGTGCCATTCTCATTTTGCATTACCATCTCCTCCTTCCCTCTACTTCTTTCTTTTTCAAATGCCATATAATTCCCTCTCTCAATTAATGTTCATCTTCTCCTAAAAATCTTGCTCTTTGCACTAAACCTCTCTGCCAAATATCTCCTCATTTGAAGTTGTTATGGTTAGGTTCAAAAATGGCACAAGTTTGAAATATTTCCAAACTTGCATTATTTTCTACCTCTAAAAATGTCCATTACAATTTATTTAAATTGTGGAGAATTCGAGGAGTGTGGGGATATTTTCCTTTCACTAAAATCTTTTAATTTCTCCTGTACTTTCTTTTCTCTTCCTTTTTATTTTGAAAAGGAAAAGGAAGGAGGCAGCAGCGTGAGGGCAGCCCAAGTCCCTCTCCACAGGCCCCGGCCACTCCGAGCGGCCCAGTTCCTCTCAGCCCAGCAGCCAGAGGCGCGCCAGCCCGCACCTTTTCCCTCTCCTGCCTTGCGCACCCATCACCGCTCTTACCCCGCTGGATCCCGTCCACGTGGGCAGCGTCGGCCCCTTTGTGGCGTCGTGGCTGTGCATCTCACCCACCTTTCCCTTTCTCTCGCCCGGCGCCATGGGGACCCGAGCACGGGGCGTGAGCTCGCCTCGTCGCCCTAGCCCTACTTATCCCCTCTCGTGGTCAAACCGCACCCTAGGGTTCCCCTCTCCCTCTACGCCGCCGCCGCCGGTAAGAAACCACCAAGTTCGCCGCCCGCTTTCGTTCCGGCGCATCAGGCGTGGCCTCGTCGCCAGCGCGCTCTCCGGCCACCACGACCAGCGGCCCTTGTCCATCTCCTTCCTCGTCGTCGTCTTCGTCCACGGCGTCGACTCTGAGGCCGGGCGCCAAGTTAATCGGCGCCCTGTTCGGTCTTCTTCTCGGTCAGGTTCCGGCGAAGATTCGAGCGCGATCTCGTCGCCGTCGGCCCGTCTCCGTCGCCGATTCCTTGTCCTAGGGTAAGAGGTATACCCCTTCCTCCTGCTCCTTCTTGTCGTCGCTAGTTCTCCGTAGCGTAGGTCCGGTCCTTGTTAGGTATCGCTTCGGCGTGCTCGGCGTGCTTTCGTAGTAGTTGGGTTGAGGTTTGTTTTGGCGGCGCGTAGATGCCACGATTCCCTTCGGGCTTGCCCCTCAAGATCCGTGGTGCCCCTCATGCGTGCCCGTCGTGTCCAAGGAGCGAGCCACCGTAAGCGCGCGTTGCCTCGCCCGGCATCGTCGGCGTCCGTTCTGTTTTTGGGTCGGCTGGCAGTTTTGGTCAAGTGGCCAGCTTCCGTATCCTACAAATCCCTACCCTAGCCGAGCTGGTTGACTCCCGCTCTCTCACATGGCGACACAGGTTCGAACCCAGTAGCGCCCTCCCCCTTTTATCTCTGCTTTCGTTTTTCCTCCGGTCGTTTACTCTGCAGCAGTAGTAGTAGAGGCGAGGCCCTTCCTCTGTCGATCGCCGCCGCTGCAGCCCGGTGGTAGCAGGTGCGAGGTTTCCAGGGAGACCGGGTTGAATCCCCACAGGCTGTTTTCTCCCCCTTTTAAACCTGTTAAACCCCTGTCTCTATGCGGTGGGGCCATCTGTCGACCTCTCGGCGCCCTCCTCCATGCATATTTTTTCTTTTACCCCGTTTCCATTTCCCTTTGTCTCTTTTCTGTTTTAGGCAAGTCCAAATCTGGACATTTCCAAATCTGAAATTGCCATTTCATCTACTTCCTTTTTAGGCAGGTTTTAACTTAATGCTTTTGTGATGATTTCTCTCTGCAACCCTAACATATTATATATGTTTTGGGGTGAAAAATCCCACCAACTCAGTGGTGGCATTAGTTTCTGCATTTGGGCAAGTTTATGATCATGTCTTTTTGCATCATGGTTATGTGTTGTCTTTCATGGGCATATTTATTTGATTTGTGCTATGAGGTAGTTTGTGCACATGCATGGCTTTGTTCATCATCTTGTTATCGTAGGTTTCTCACCATTCTTGTTTTGCCGTCATATCCAACCCGTGCATCCGTTTCGGTGATCTCTATATCGATTTCTACGAAATCATCTCATCTTTCGATGGCATGCTTGGTTTGCCAAGATGATGCCTAGTTTTCATTACCTTCGGGCCTTTATCGCATTGCATATCCCATCATGCATATCATGTCATGTTTTGCATCATGTTGATTGTGCATTGCACCGTGATTTATTGTGGTTCCTTGTTTGTGTTGTTGCTTTGGGTAGGCGGGAGGCGAGTGCGTGAGCGAGGAACCTGTTGAGAAGCGTTTCGAGGATCAAGCTTTCGACAACTCGAGAACATTGCGAGCAAGATGATCATACCCTCGAAATCACTTCTATCTTTGCTATGCTAGTTGCTCGCTCTTTTGCTATGCCTATCTGCGATGCCTACCACTTGCTATATCATGCCACCCATATTGCCATGTCAGCCCTAACCATCCTTTCCTAGCAAACCGTTGATTGGCTATGTTACCGCTTTGCTCAGCCCTCTTATAGCGTTGTTAGTTGCGGTGAAGCTGAAGTTTGTTCCTTGTTGGAACATGGAGATGTTGTTCCTTTTGGAACATGTTTACTTGTTGGGGATATCACAATATATATATATCGCTAATTTAACACATCTATATACTTGGTAAAGGGTGGAAGGCTCGGCCTTATGCACAGTGTTTTGTTCCTCTTGCCACCTAGTTTCCGTCATACGGTGTTATGTTCCTTGATTTTGCGTTCCTTACGGTTGGGTGATTTATGGGACCCCCTTGACGATTCGCTTTGAATAAGACTCCTCGGCAAGGCCCAACATTGGTTTTACCATTTGCCACCTAAGCCTTTTCCCCGGGTTTCGCGAGCCGAGGGTCATCTTATTTTAAACCCCGGGCGGTGCTCCTCCGGCGTTGGTCCAAACTAAACACCGTCTTGGGACCATTCCTTGGCAACATGGATTCGTCGGTTCTGTCGCTTAGCTTATCCGGTGTGCCACGAGCGAGATATGTGCAGCTCCTATCGGATTTGTCGGCACAGTCGGGTGGTCTTGCTGGTCTTGTTTTATTTGTCGAAATGTCTTGTAGTCCGGATTCGAGATTGATCGGGTCTTCGGTAGAAGAATAATCCTTCGTTGACCGTGAGAGCTTATAATGGGCTAAGTTGGGACACCCTGCGAGGTAATATCTTTGAAAGCCGTGCCCAGCGGTTATGAGGCGGATGGGAATTTGTTAATGTCGGTTGTAGAAAACCCAAAGTTGACCTCAATTAAAATACACATCAACGCGTGTGTAACCGTGATGGTCTCTTCTCGGTGAGTCAGGGAAGTGAACTGATGTTGGAGTTATGTCGGCGTAAGTAGTTCAGGATCACTTCTTGATCACTACTAGTTTCACGACCGTGCTTTGCTTCTCTTCTCGCTCTCTTTTGCGATGTAGCCACCATATATGCTAGTCGCTTGCTGCAGCTCCACTTTACTACTATGTCCTTCCTAAAGCTTAAATAGTCTTGATCTCGCGGGTGTGAGATTCTGAGTCCCGTGACTCACGGATACTTCAAAACAGTTGCGAGGTTCCGATGAGGCGGTCAGATGATTCCACCGAGCTCAAGTGGGAGTTCGACGAGGCGTGGTCGTTACTATGTCGTTTCGGATGATCGGTAGTGGTGCCCAGTTGGGACGATTCGAGGGATCTGTGTTAGCATTTGGGGTATCTTCTTTTATTTTGGTTCCGTAGTCGGACCTTGAGTGTACTCTGAATGATGTATGTTTAATTATGTCTTGTGTGAAGTGGCGTTGTAAGCCAACTATGTATCTTTCCCTTAATTATTACATGGGTTGTGTGAAGATTACCTCACTTGCGACATTGCTTTCAATGCGGTTATGCCTCTAAGTCGTGCCTCGACACGTGGGAGATATAGCCGCATCAGGGGCGTTACAAGTTGGTAATCGAGCCTTCCCGACTTAGGAGCCCCCTACTTGATTGTTTCTTGGCGTTGTTGAGTCTAGAATGGAAAATGTTTTGAGTCTTAGGATTATATATATCGGAGTAGGATTCTTTTTACTCCTCGGTCCTTCATCGCTCTGTGAGGTATCTGGCGTAGAGTTTTGACTCTTCTCTTCTCAAATTTCACTAAAATTTTTTTAGGATCACGTGGGTATCTTGGAATCGTTCGATGGTTTTGTGGCGAGAACATTGTTCTTGGTGCCTCGACATTTAGGGGTTGTGGCGGTGTCCGGGAGTTGAGCTCCAGGTGTTGTCGTCACAATTTTATCGTTGCGATTCTGGAATACGAGTTTTGCCGACATCGAAATCTCTTTTGTGCAGTTGTTGGTGAGATAACCTGATAGCCCGATCTTGTGGCGAGTCGGGAATATTGCCATGACTTGCATAACGGATGTTTTTGAAGGTCGAGGTACCACGATTTCGAGGATTTCTTGGTTATGTGTTGACGGATGGATCTGATTTGGATCTAGGTATTGTTAGTTTGGGTGATATATTTTGTGTCCCTGTATCCCCAACACCAGATTGCATAACCAGAAAGTTTGGGAGTTTATAGGTGGGAATTCTAGTAGCTTACGGGATATTCTTTCCGACGGATGTATGATTTGAGATTGGGGTTCAACGTCTAGTGGTCCGCCCATTCACGGTCGATTCTGATGGTCGCGAGGCGTCTTAAAGAATCCTTGGCTATGCTGATTCGGGGCGTCTTGTTAGTCATTCGTGGCGTCCGCTATCGTCGTGTCGTGTGGGCCCCACCACGAACACTTTGGCGAAATCTCTATCATGTGTTTGTTCGGCTCATTCTAGAAGCCAACCTTTTGTTTTCAGTTGTGATATT
This sequence comes from Aegilops longissima, assembly GCA_021605205.1. Classification (NCBI taxonomy): domain Eukaryota; kingdom Viridiplantae; phylum Streptophyta; class Magnoliopsida; order Poales; family Poaceae; genus Aegilops; species Aegilops longissima. The sequence goes on from JAHIAM010001684.1 coordinate 12,144, forward strand.
GATTTGTTTCTCGATCGGATGTTGTTTCCATATCTTTATCTAAGTGGCTTCTCACCTTAATGGGCGTGTGATGATTAACTTTGGAATTCATTCGTTCATTCTTGTTGAATGTTTATTGTGAAGACTATATGTTGCAATTTCTATCCGTTGATTCTACTTATCTATTTGTCTATCAAAGGACTAACGGATGTCACCCTCTTGAGGATGGCTCCATGTAGCGTCGAATCCGGATCGCAATGATGGGGATCGATCGAATCCTCCACCTCCACCTCCACCTCCGCCTCCGGAGGCGTGGCAAGCTATCATGGCAGCCACCAATGCCAATGCTCGAGATGATTTTGCAGCTCTTGCAAGAAGCGTACTCGAGGCAAGGCAATCAAGGCAATCAAGGCAATCAAGGTCAAGGCAACAATCAGCCACACTTTGCTACTCTCGATCGGTTCCTCGCTAATCGGCGAAGTCTTTCGGTTTACGTGTTGAGGCCAGAGCGGCGATGATTGGTTAGTGGACATCTGCAAGCACTTTGGTGTAGCAATGTCGGACACGAGGACTTTGTCAAGTTTGCATCGTTTCAACTCAAGGATCAAGCTGCTGAGTGGTTCCGACAATACAAAGATTCGAGAGGAGGTCGTGTCATTACAGGATGAGTTCGCCGTGATTTCGAGCTCATCACATTCGAAGAGTGTTGTTGAGAGCAAGCGTGAGGAGTTCCGCAATCTCAAGCAAGGCACCATGTCATCTATCAATACAATATCCAGTTCGAGCTTCGCTTTCGTTTTGCTAAGCAAGATGTACACGATGAAAGGAGTATGATCTATCGATTCGGAGGTGATGCGAGAGAAGATCGCAATTACCTCTTGTCTTTGTTTGAGCGAGATAAGTATGATGATTTCTACAACATGGCTCTCAAGCAAGAAGCGGCTCAGCTCAAATCGAGGCTTCTAAGAAGAGAATCGGGGATGCGATTCAGTCCTCCTCGTCCTCTCAAGTGGCAGCCAAGCAGCGAAGTTTTATCTGCCCCTCCTCCGTTCCGTCGGCCTTACCGGCGAGAAGAACTCAGGTGGCCGTGGATCTTCCACCCACCCAACCCAAGCTATCGAGAACAAGTCTAATTCTCAAGCTCCAAGGTCAAGTGCTCCTTACCACCGTCCGCTCTCGAGGTCACTTGCAACAAGTGTCGGAGAAGGGTCACTATCTGAACAAGTGCTTCAACGAGGCGTCTTCCGCCTCCTCCTCTGTGAAATCTTCCAGCAATGCGGTGGTCAAGCATAATCCCAAGTTTGCCAAGGTCAATATGATGAATGCAGCTCAAGCGGAGGATTCTTGATGTGATCATGGGTAATCTTCGATTAATGATATTCTGCAAAAGTCTTATTTGATCTTTGGTGCATCGCATTGTTTCATGTCTAGATCTTTTGTTGCAAAGCATGATTTCATTTGGAAATGTTGGAAAAACCCTTGGGAGTTGTTTCTCCGGCCTCTTCTATGAGGGCTACCACAAGTTCGGATGTTTCTATCAAGATGGGCGATTATAGATTTCTTTCTAAACCATTTGTTCTTGGTGACTCGGATATTGATCTTATTCTCGGAATGGGTGGCTTTATCGGCACAAAGCTCAGCTTGATTGTGCTGCCGGGAAATTCAATTGACTCATTCTTCTAATGATGTGATCATCTATGCCTCTCGTGATGAAACTATTGGTTGTTTTCTCTCAATGAGAAGGCGAATTGAATGCCATCTCTCGATTCGATCGTTTGTGAGTACCAAGATGTCTTTCGGAAGAGCTTCGGGTATGCCTCCTCATCGGCCGATTGAGTTAGTTATCGATCTTGAGCACAGCCTTGAACCCGTTGCAAGCGTCCATACAAGCTTGGACTGATGAGTGAGGAATTGAAGAAGCAGCTCGATGAACAAGAGCGTCTGGGTTTGATCAGACCGAGTTCATCTCCTTGGGGTTGTGGTGTTCTTTTTGTCCGGAAGAAGGATGGCTCGGACCGACTTTGTGTCGATTACCGTCCATTGAATAAGAAGACAATCAAGAACAAGTATCCACTTCCCAACATCAATGAGCTTTTCGAGCAACTCAAAGGTGCTACGGTGTTCTCTAAGCTTGACCTTCGTATGGGGTATCATCAGATTCGCATTCGTGAACAAGATATTCCCAAGACAGCATTCAGAACAAGCTTTGGTTCTTATGAATATACTGTCATGTCTTTCGGCCTCGTCAATGCTCCTCCAACTTTCTCTCGGATGATGAACTTCATATTCAATCCCTACACCAATGAATTCGTCTTGGTCTATCTTGATGATATTTTGGTCTTCTCCAAGAATAAGAAGGATCATGCCAAACATTTGCGATTGGTGCTAGACAAGCTCGAGAGTACCAATTCTATGCTAAGTTCTCCAAATGTGAATTCGGCTTGATGAAGTGCTTTATCTTGGTCATATCATCTCTGCCAAGGGCATCGCTGTTGATCCAGAAGGTGTCCGCAATTGTGAATTGGGAACCTCCTCGAGAATGTCAAGCAGCTCCATGACTTTCTTGGTCTTGCAAGCTATTGCGAAGATTCGTTGAGAACTTCTCCAAGATTGCAAAGCCTCTTTCCAACCTTCTCGAAGCATGTGAAGTATATACGGTCTCCCGAGTGTGGCGTTGCTTTCAATACCCTCAAGAGAAACTCGTCACAGCTCTGTTACGACTCCTCTGATGAATCCAAGCCATATGAAGTTTTACGTGATGCTTCTCTTCAAGGTCTCGGTCTGTGTTAATGCAAGAGAGAGAGTTGTGGCTTATACCTCTCGCTTGATTGAAGCCCAGAGAAGAACTACCCCTCACGATCTTGAGTTGGCGGCGATTGTCCATGCATTGATTACGTGGAGACATCTCTTGTTGGGAAGGAAAGTGGACATTTTCACTGATCACAAGAGTCTCAAGTACATCTTCACTCAGCCCAACCTCAACCTCGAGGCAGACTCGATGGGTGAAATGATTCAAAGTACAACCCAAGTATTGAGTATACTCGGGCAAAGCCAATGTCATTCTGAGAAGCTTTGGCAGGAAAGCTTCTTTGCAGCAGATCTAATCCTCAAGCCCTTTCGGCGGATCTCTGTGAATCTTTCCATAAGCTGAATCTTCAAGTTGTTCCTCAAGGCTTTCTTGCCAACCTCATAGTCTCTCCTACTTTGGAAGATCAGATTCGTGAGGCTCAACTTCGGATACCATGGTGAAGAAAGTGAAGCGTGGTATCGACAAGGGCATTTCAAGTACAAGTGCTTCCATGTTGATGACAAAGACACTCTGTTCTTTGAGGACGGATTATGGTTCCTAAGGGTGATCGAGAAAAGTCATTATGAGCGAGGCTCACAATTCGCTTCTATCCATTCATCACGGAAATGCGAAGATGTACCATGACCTCAAGCAGTCATATTGGTGGACTCGAATGAAGCGAAATTGCTCAATTCGTGAATGAGTGTGATGTCTGCGGAAGAGTGAAAGCGAGAACACCAAAGACCAGCTGGTCTCCTTCAACCTCTTGCTATTCTGAATGGAAGTTTGATCATATTGAAATGGACTTCGTGGTGGCTTTCCAAAGTCAAGCGTGGAAATGATGCTATCTTCGTTGTCATTGACAAGCTTACTAAAGTGGCTCATTTTCTTCCTATCAAAGAATCCATCACTGCAGCTCGGTTGGCGAGCTATACACCTCGAGATTGTCTCCTTGCGGCATTCCACAAGTGATCTCTTGAGACCGTGGCAGCATCTTTACCTCCAAGTTAAGGATTCTTTTGAGAAGGCCATGGGCACCAACATTCGTTTCAGCACAGCTTTCCATCCTCAAACAAGTGGCCAAGTCGGCGAGTTAATCAAATTCTTGAAGATATGCTCGGGGCTTGTGTCATTTCTTCGGTATGAAGTGGGAAGATTGTCTTCCATATGCGAGTTCTCTTACAACAACAGCTTCCAAGCGAGTTGGGCAAGGCCCCATTGAAATTCTCTATGGCGAGAAAGTGCGTACTCCTCTCAATTAGTGCGAGACGGTGAGCGCCAACTTCTTGGCAATGACTTGATCCGCGAAGCGGAAGAAATGTGCAAGTCATTCGTGAGAATCTCAAAGCAGCATAATCGCGCGGAAAACTATTATGATGATAAGCACCGTGATGTGACTTTTGAAATCGGAGACCATGTCTACCTCGCGTCTCTCAATGAAAGGCACTCGTCGTAAACCCGGTATCAAAGGAAGCTTGCCCCTAGATCGTGGGTCCTTTCAAGATCATTGGGAAAAGAAGCGATCTAGCCTATCAACGAGCTTCCATCCAACTTTGCAAAGTGTGCGATGTGTTTCACGTGTCACGACCCATAAGTGCTTCAAGACTCTGAGCACTATCAACCGAAGAGATTGACCTTCAAGAAGATCTCTCTTATCATGAGCACCCGTTGCTATTCTTGAAGAAACCGGCGCAAGACTGCAACAAGTCAATCAAATTCCTGAAAGTGAAGTGGTCACACCATTCCGACGAGAAGCTACACGGGGCGTGAGGATCACCTCCGTTACGAGTATCGGAGTTCTTTCGGTCCTAGATCTGGGGCGAGATCCTCTTGTAGTGGTGGAGTGTTGTAACACCACGGATGTAAACTTCCCTTTTTGGGCAATATATCAATTTGACCTCATCCAATTCTTGTGGGTTCTTGTCATGCTTGGCCTCTTTTGTTTGGTTATGTTGGGTTTTCTCTTTTCTTGTTTTGCTCCTTTTGCCATATTGCATTTGTGCCTCTTGTCATCTTGCATTTCCTTCTTATCATGTGGTTGTGGTGTTTCTCTTACATGTCATGTTGTGCATGTGCCATTCTCATTTTTGCATTACCATCCCCTCCTTCCCTCTACTTCTTTCTTTTTCAAATGCCATATAATTCCCTCTCTCAATTAATGTTCATCTTCTCCCTAAAAATCTTGCTCTTTGCACTAAAACCTCTCTGCCAAATATCTCCTCATTTAAAGTTGTTATGGTTAGGTTCAAAAATGGCACAAGTTTGAAATATTTCCAAACTTGCATTATTTTTCTACCTCTAAAAATGTCCATTACAATTTATTTAAATAGTGGAGAATTCAGGAGTGTGGGATATTTTCCTTTCACTCAAAATCTTTTCATTTCTCCTGTACTTTCTTTTCTCTTCCTTTTTATTTTTAAAAGGAAAAGAAAGGAGGCAGCAGCAGCAGGCAGCCCAGCTAGTCCCTCTCCACAGGCCCGGCCCTCCGAGGCAGCCCAGTTCCTCTCAGCCCTTGCCGGGAGAGAGGCGCCAGCCGCACCTTTCCCTCTCCTGCCTTGGCGCACCATCGCCGCTCTTACCCCGCTGGATCCCGTCCACGTGGGCAGCGTCGGCCCTTTGGTGGCGTCGGTGTGCATCGCACCCACCTTTCCCTTTCCTCTCGCCCGGCGCCATGGGGACCCGAGCACGGGGCGTGAGCTCGCCTCGTCGCCCTAGCCCCTACTTATCCCCTCGCGTGGCCAAACCGCACCCTAGGGTTCCCCTCTCCCTCTCGCGCCGCCGCCGGTAAAGAAACCCGCCAAGTTCGCCGCCCGCTTTCGTTCAGCGCATCTGGGCGTGGCCTCGTCGCCAGCGCTCTCCGGCCACCCGACCAGCGGCCCTTGTCCATCTCCTTCCTCGTCGTCGTCTTCGTCCACGGCGTCGACTCTGAGGCCGGGCGCCAAGTTCGTCGGCGCCCTGTTCGGTCTTCTTCTCGGTCGGGTTCGGCGAAGATTGAAACGATCTCGTCGCCGTCAGCCCGTCTCCGTCGCCGATTCCTTGTCCTAGGGTAAGGAGGTATACCCCACTTCCTCCCTGCTCCTTCTTGTCGTCGCTAGTTCTCCGTAGCGTAGGGTCCGGTCCTTGTTCGTGTCGCGCTCGGCGTGCTCCGGCGTGCTCGTAGTAGTTGGGTTCAGGTTTGTTTTGGGCGCGCGCGTAGATGCCACGATTCCCGCTCGGGCTTGCCCCCTCAAGATCCCGTGGTGCCCCCTCATGCGTGCCCGTCGTGTCCAAGGAACGAGCCACCGTCCGCCGTTGCCTCGCCCGGCATCGTCGGCGTCCGTTCTGTTTTGGGTCGGCCTGGCAGTTTTGGTCAAGTGGCCAGCTTCCGTATCCTACGAATCCCTACCCTAGCCGAGCTGGTTGACTCCCGCTCTCTCACATGGCGACACAGGTTCGAACCCAGTAGCGCCCTCCCCTTTTTATCTCTGTTTTTCGTTTTTCCTCGGTGCGTTTCTCTGCAGCAGTAGTAGTAGAGGGCGAGGCCCTTCCTCTGTCGATCGCCGCCGCACCAGCCCAGTGGTAGCAGTGCGAGGGTTCCACAGGGAGACCGGGTTGAATCCCCACAGGCTGTTTTCTCCCCCTTTTAAACTGTTAAACCCCTGTCTCTATGCGGTGGGGCCATCTGTCGACCTCTCGGCGCCTCCTCCATGCATATTTTTTTCTTTTACCCCACGTTTCCATTTCCAGCTTTGTCTCTTTTTCTGTTTTAGGCAAGTCCAAATCTGGACATTTCCAAATCTGGAAATTGCCATTTCATCTACTTCCTTTTAGGCAGGTTTTAACTTAATGCTTTTGTGATGATTTCTCTCTGCAACCCTAACATATTATATATGTTTTGGGGTGAAAAATCCCACCAACTCAGTGGTGGCATTAGTTTCTGCATTTGGGCAAGTTTATGATCATGTCTTTTTGCATCATGGTTATGTGTTGTCTTTCATGGGCATATTTATTTGATTTGTGCTATGAGGTAGTTTGTGCACATGCATGGCTTTGTTCATCATGCTGTTATCGTAGGTTTCTCACCATTCTTGTTTTGCCGTCATATCCAACCCGTGCATCCGTTTCGGTGATCTCTATATCGATTTCTACGAAATCATCTCATCTTTCGATGGCATGCTTGGTTTGCCAAGATGATGCCTAGTTTTCATTACCTTCGGGCCTTTATCGCATTGCATATCCCATCATGCATATCATGTCATGTTTTGCATCATGTTGATTGTGCATTGCCGTGATTTATTGTGGTTCCTTGTTTGTGTTGTTGCTTTGGGTAGGCGGGAGGCGAGTGCGTGAGCGAGGAACCTGTTGAGAGCGTTTTCGAGGATCAAGCTTTCGACAACTCACGAGAACATTGCGAGCAAGATGATCATACCCTCGAAATCACTTCTATCTTTGCTATGCTAGTTGCTCGCTCTTTTGCTATGCCTATCTTGCGATGCCTACCACTTGCTATATCATGCCACCCATATTGCCATGTCAGCTCTAACCATCCTTTCCTAGCAAACCGTTGATTGGCTATGTTACCGCTTTGCTCAGCCCTCTTATAGCGTTGTTAGTTGCGGTGAAGCTGAAGTTTGTTCCTTGTTGGAACATGGAGATGTTGTTCCTCTTTGGAACATGTTTACTTGTTGGGGATATCACAATATATATATATCTGCTATAATTTAACACATCTATATACTTGGTAAAGGGTGGAAGGCTCGGCCTTATGCAGTGTTTTGTTCCTCTTGCCACCTAGTTTCCGTCATACGGTGTTATGTTCCTTGATTTTGCGTTCCTTACGGTTGGGTGATTTATGGGACCCCCTTGACAGTTCGCTTTGAATAAGACTCCTCCGGCAAGGCCCAACATTGGTTTTACCATTTGCCACCTAAGCCTTTTCCCCGGGTTTCGCGAGCCGAGGTCATCTTATTTTAAACCCGGGCGGTGCTCCTCCGGCGTTGGTCCAAACTAAACACCGTCGGGACCATTCCTTGGCAACATGGATTCGTCGGTTCTGTCGCTTAGCTTATCCGGTGTGCCACGAGCGAGATATGTGCAGCTCCTATCGGGATTTGTCGGCTGTCGGGTGGTCTTGCTGGTCTTGTTTTATTCTTTGTCGAAATGTCTTGTAGTCCGGGATTCGAGATTGATCGGGTCTTCGGTAGAAGAATAATCCTTCGTTGACCGTGAGAGCTTATAATGGGCTAAGTTGGGACACCCTGCGGGGTAATATCTTTGAAAGCCGTGCCCGCGGTTATGAGGCAGATGGGAATTTGTTAATGTCGGTTGTAGAAAACCCAAAGTTGACCTCAATTAAAATACACATCAACGCGTGTGTAACCGTGATGGTCTCTTCTCGTGGTCGGGAAGTGAACTGATGTTGGAGTTATGTCGGCGTAAGTAGTTCAGGATCACTTCTTGATCACTACTAGTTTCACGACCGTGCTTTGCTTCTCTTCTCGCTCTCTTTTGCGAAGTAGCCACCATATATGCTAGTAAGCTTGCTGCAGCTCCACTTTACTACTATGTCCTCCTAAAGCTTAAATAGTCTTGATCTCGCGGGTGTGAGATTGCTGAGTCCCGTGACTCACGAGATACTTCAAAACAGTTGCGAGGTTCGATGAGGCGGTCGGATGATTCCACCGAGCTCAAGTGGGAGTTCGACGAGGCGTGGTCGTTACTATGTCGTTTCGGATGATCGATAGTGGTGCCCAGTTGGGACGATTCGAGGATCTGTGTTAGCATTTGGGGTATCTTCTTTTATTTTGGTTCCGTAGTCGGACCTTGAGTGTACTCTGAATGATGTATGTTTAATTATGTCTTGTGTGAAGTGGCGATTGTAAGCCAACTATGTATCTTTCCTTAATTATTACATGGGTTGTGTGAAGATTACCTCACTTGCGACATTGCTTTCAATGCGGTTATGCCTCTAAGTCGTGCCTCGACCGTGGGAGATATAACCGCATCGAGGCGATACACCAGCACTCGGACAATGCCCAAGATGATGACAATCCCCTCGAGCGATCAAGAGCGGAGGATGAACAAACCAGCCCTCCTAAGAGAGGCGGAGGGAGAAATGGAAGGCGACAATTATATGCCTCCCTCCAAAGGCGAAGTGAGCCTCGATGATGAAGAATTTATCGTGCACGAGGATCCCGTCGGCGGGGCGCTTCAAGCACCGGCTTATTGCCACAACAAAC
>JAHIAM010001685.1:0-95106 GCA_021605205.1 Aegilops longissima
TTTCTTCCCCTCTTCTCTCGCTGAACAGGACCGGCGCTTTGCTACCCGATGCGACTACGGAGTTAACGACCCCTCCTTCTTGTCTGAGCAACCAGGCAAGCCCCCCCTTGATCACGAGATATCGCCTACTCTCCTCTATCTTGCTTGCATTAGAGTAGTGTAGCATATTCTTTGCTTCGATTAATCCTATCTTCTTGCATCTTTTGTCCTTGCTACTCTTGTTGTTACCTTTACCTATCCTACTTCTTAGTATAGGATGCTAGTGTTCCATCGATTGGCCCTACACTCTTGTCAATCGCCATGCCATACTCTTTGGGCGTGATCACTTGGGAGGTGATCACGGGCATATCTATACACTTTATCTTTGTTACATTACTTGTGATCTTGTTGGAGATGTGGGGTGAAGGCGGTGGCTCCATCCCGTGAGGTGGGCTGGGTTCCAGCAGCCCCGATTGTTACTTTGAGGCGGAGGCGGCAGGGCAGGTTGCGACCACCTAGGAGAGAGGTGGGCTGGCCTTGTTGGCGTTCGCGGATACTGCTGCAGCAACGAGATCTTCGTATTTGATCGAGTCGCTCTTGGCCTATCGCACTAACCAACTCGTGGGAAAGTTATGGGCACTTTCGGCGTCGTGGTATCGGCGAAACGCCGTGGCCTTGGCGTGTGCGGCGTCGCGGGTTGGACCACGTAGCGTGACTTCCTTTGTAATGGAGGTTGCTAGGTGCGCTCTCGGCCGCCCTACATAGCGTGCGAGGTGTGCTAAGGCGATGGGCCCAGACCCTGTCGCATAGGTTTAGACGGCGTCTGGCCTCTGTTGTGCCTAGGTGGGGTTGCGGCGTGTTGATCTCCGAGGCGGGCATGACCGAGAAAAGTGTGTCGGCCAAATGGGATCGGCGTGTTGGGCTATGTGGTGCACCCTGCGGTGTTAATCTATTCAAATAGTCGTGATGTTGATGGGGCGACTTGGAGTTGTACCTTGACCTTATGACAACTAGGCTGGATACTTGATAAAACACACCCTTCCAAGTGCGGATACAACCCGGTGATCGCTCTCTAACGAGGCGGCGAGGAGGATTGCGGGTAGGATTATGCTATACAATGCTACTTGGAGGACTTCAATCTACTCTCTCCTACATCTTTGCAAGGCGGAGGCGACCATAAGCGTCGTCTTGATAAGACTAACTATCCCCCTTATTACGGCATTCTGCGATTCGGTCCACTGATTTGGCCCTTTACACATATACCCATGCATATGTAGTGTAGCTCCTTGCTTGCAGTACTTTGGATGAGTACTCACGGTTTCCTTGTTCCCCTTTTCCCCATATCTCTACCCGATTGCTGCGACGAGCGATGGAGTCCGGGGCGAGGCATACCGTCGGCGGCGACTCCTACTACACGAGGTGCCTATTACTACGTGCTGCCCGGCGGCGACCGAGGAGTAGTTAGGATGATCCCAGGCGGGAGGCTGCGCCTCATTCGATCTGTATCTCCGGTTTGTGCTTGCCAATTATAGCAACTTGTTTAACTTATATACGTGCTCGAGATATTGTTGCTTCCGCTGACTTCGTCTATGATCGAGCACTTGTATTCGAGCCCTCGAGGCCCTGGCTTGTATTATGATGCGTGTATGACTTATTTTATTTGTAGAGTTGTGTTGTGATATCTTCCGTGAGTCCACGATCTTGATCGTACACATTTGCGTGCATGATTAGTGTACGATTAAATCGAGGGCATCCTGAAGTTAATATCGAGCTGATTTGCTGTAGGAATCCCCCTTCCACACTCCTTGGCCGAAGTCGAGTCTAGACATTGCTAAAACTTTTACTAACATTGTTGTGTGCCTTACGGGCCCACGTCGCCAATGGGTGGTATTAGGATCTTTTATTCCTCGGCCTATACTCTGGGACTCTGATCTCTCTTCTATTCGGGTTAAATGATTTTGCTAACTCTAAAACTAGGATCTACGTAACTACTTCCTCTGGAGAGCCCCTTATTCTTGATGATAAATGCGCCCGCGTGAAGACCACGAAGATACTCTCGCTGTTAACGAGAACTTGTGTTCATCGCGTTTGCAATTCCCCTCCATCGTCAACCCTTATGGATAACTACTGCGGTTGTTATTCTTGCATTCATCGAGTTGGTCTTGTTATTACAAGATACCCTAAAAAACTTCGTCATTGTTTGATAATCCTTTGAGCTTACTGCCTTGCTGTTCTTTGTCACTTGAATACCCCTACGGATAATTCTACGCACTTATCAGTATCTGCTCTTTCCTAGTTGTTCATGTGTTTCACAAAGTTCTGAAATACCATTCGATCTTCCAAAATCCACGAGCATCCTCTTGCTCTTGAAATTCTTGCTTGCTTGCATTATGGTTAATCCCATAAGTCTCGTAATCTTATTGGCATCTCTTGTCATTATCATTTTGAGTCCGTTGATTCAATTTGTTGTGAATGCTGCAATCCTCAATCAGATCTTAGAATTCATCCTTCGGCTCGGGCGTCATTTTAAGCGTGAGCTAGTTCTACGCCAATCAAATTGTCGTCGATCGTGCCCCTATGTCTAATGAATTTATCCATCCTTGATCGGGCGTTGCTTGATCCTGGTTAAATCATAATTCCTTTGCAATTGAGCTTTGAGTTAGGCAGTTATTTCTATAATCGACCTCCTTGCATTCTTTATTCCTCAGTTTGGGTACCGATGCTCACATCAGATCCCTTGTGGACCACGAGACCCTTTTGTCGGATTTTATCCGACAAGCGTCCGTCATATTCAATAAGCATCGGCCTTTCCTCGGATACATAATGCATTTGGTAAATTGTATCCTTTGCTTTCTCAAGCATACTCTACTATCGAGTTTGCGTTATTTATTCTCGAAATGTGTGGTATATACTCCTAAGATGCCCGATGGGTTGAACCTATGCCTTCCTTAATCGGTGTGAACCCGAAAGATTTCACGGGTCATACTTATACGGTATTGCACCGGTAAAACTTTTAACAACTAATGTCATTTTGAAATCGAGAGGTGAATGAAAGGTTATGTGTTGAACAAGTGGGAGTCGACCTTGAACCACTGTGTTCATGCCCATGGACACGATGTATACACGATCATGGAAACTTCTCTTAAAATAATTATCCCCTTGTTATAAGATCATCTTGTATCTTGGGGCGTAGTTCGACCATGTTTCTCCTTGATTCCATTTTTCGTGCAAGTTTGATCACTTGTCTTTTGCAAAGCAATACCCTAGTCCAAACTCTACTTTGATCGGCGTCGAGTGTTACCCTCGGTATCTCGAGGTTATAATGGGCTACATAACTTCTTATGAGTTCTTCATCAAGTGCTACATTCTCATGATTCCAATTTTTCACGGGCTCGAGTTATTAAACACCCAAAGACACGATAAGCTATTGAAGTCCTTTTGATTAAACAAATCTTGGTAACCTTCATTACTTATGAGTTTGAAATCAATCACATCATTCTAGCCTACTTGGCTATATCCTTGTCGAGCCGACTTTAAGCGTGCTACGGTCCTTAATCGAAGCACTACTTTCATGATGAGCTAAGCTTACGCCGATCTCCCTCGTCATACCATTTCACCTTGAACAAGAAGCTTGATTTGAGTTTGTGTCATACATGGTTCCAATAACCTATTACTTCATCATTCCTTTGGCTTGATGTCATTCTTGATCGATTACATCCTCATGAAATCTCTCGACAAAATTTGTCATGATCATCATCAACATCCTGAGCTCTTCCAAGATATATATCGAATTCTTGATGAGAAATACTATCCTTGCCCTCGATGATTTGTGTTATCATCGACCACTCGATTGCCTTCCGTTCAACACAAACTTGTTCGTGTTTTGTGTTATACCTTGAGATCCTTACTATCCAGCATTTGTTCTTCATTACCTTGGAGTATTACCATCTTTTATGTCAAGAATGTTGTGAGAATTTCATCACCTCTTAAAAAATTCTTGGTATAGTGATACTTCTCACCATCATCATTCTTTCTTGGTCCCGTGTTGATTCAACAAGTGAGCGGTGTTGTTTGGATTCTTCCCTTCTAGCAACCCTATTGCCTTGAAGTTAATGGTCGGCCGTTCATTCTTAGACTATTGATTATTGAATCACCATTACGACATTGGTCGTACAACCCTACCCATATTTGGTAGCACCTTTCAACCAATGTTTAAATGTGTATGTTTTCCTCGAGCATACATCATTATATCTTTTGTTCGACAAATGTTATATCCTTGTTCACATACTTGTGGAAATACATCTTTTGGAAACCTCGATGAATTGTATTTGAGTTCATCGGCTACCACCTTATCCCTTCATTGGTTTAATGATGAGCTCCTATTTGAACTTCGCTTCCATAGTAGATTTCCCAAGAATCTTACAATGTTGTCTCATCAATTTGTTTTGCACCTTTCCTTCTCGGGCTTCACGAGTCCGAGTATCTAACACAGATCAGATCTGAATCTCGGTCGAGATATGATGGTTGGAACATTTTCCAAGTTATAACACTGGTCTTTTATGACCCGGTAAGGTGATGGCATGTCCAGCACACCTGGCCGGATGACCTATTGTTATAGTTCTTCCTTTTTAGCAAGGTTAACCATTCTTCCATGAGGAAATTGAATGACTTGTTTTATAAGTTTTTCTTGATGGATCCTTTGTGTATCCAAAGTCTGACCTTTGCTTGAATACCATGACAATGCTATCTCGAAGCATGTCAGTGGTACTCCGATCTTGAAAAGAACATTTAAATCACCATGCTAAAATTTCTTTATCAATTATCCAAACACCGTTGATGGGTAATGTCATGAAAATTCTCTCCCCTACCTAAAGAGTTTACTACATTATATCCTATCATGGATATCATGCTCTGCTCGTCCTTCCGAAGGATATACCTTTGAAATATGTGTTTAAACACATTTTCCTTTCCATTGATACATTTAATCGATAATCATATTTTTCTTTCCGTTTGTTGGGTTAACGTTTCTTGTGATCTATATGATCTAAGTAGTAATATTCTCCCGCTTAGGTAAACACCTCGGTTTACAACTCTGTTAGTGTGACCCTGTTACTATTGTTGACGACATCCTGGTAACCCCCGATGGATGAGAACTTTGCCTATTGGTCCGCCTCGTTCAACGAGCAGGAAAATGGTTCTCTTCGTCCCTCGCCCTCGGTACCGACGTTGTTGCCGACTTAATCGACATGCTACACTCGACATGCCTTGCTATCATGACCATGCAAGATGTCACCACTCCTTCTACTTTTATCCCACATGGTGGGCCCATAACCACAGTTCCACGAGTTGAAACTGACTCTCCTGTACACCACTGTTCCCAAGGTTGTTCCTCGCGCTTGACTTACGTATGTAATTCACGGACCACTGTCTAGTGATCTATTCGGTATGGCGCAATACCTATTCTCGTTGCCCTGAAACCCTTTCACCTTCTATTTAGGCATCCAACGATTGCCTATCCGTTTGAAACTTCTCATGGTACCTTCTTACTTTGCTCTCGATATCTTCATAAGTTTCAAATCGAGAGATACTTATGCTTCTTCCCTGAGTTAACCATCTGATGCTCGATCTTGTTAGAATCCATCCATATAGAGTTTTCCCTTACCCTTTCGTGAAATGCGGTGAAGATCTGATGAAAGGATGCGATTTCATCATGATGACCTGAAGTAGAGAAATGAAGACATCAATGTATTGGACGGCCTCTTGAGAAGAGCAACCAAGACCGAGAAGAATCGTTAGAATTTTGTAACCTATTCTTCCCCTTACTCCCCTCTTAAATCTCGGACGAGATTTCTTGTAGTGGAGGAGAATTGTGGCCTTGGGTAATTAAGCTACGGTAACCCTCTGCTAAGGATGCCACGTCACCTCGGTTCTTGTTGATAAACTAGAGTTAGTTAGGAGCGATTCAAATTCAAATTTAAAATATAGGCAAACAAAAAAAGTTTTAAACATTAAAACTAAATTGTTCATCATGTGGCAAATAATCCTAACTAATTGAGGTGAAGAAACCACATTATTATAGAAAGTTTAGATGCATTTGAATAATTAAAATAGTAGGTAAAACAATCAAATAAATGCATTTTGGATTTTATAAAATACTAAACTATTATGTTAGGGATAAAACCTTTTGTGGCTTTAGATATAATTGTAACTCTATTTTGGTGTAGGTTTTATTTTTGTAAAACTATAAAGTATTAAAGAAATAAAAAGCAAGCAGAAAAGAAAGAAAAGCAGAACAAAAAAAGAAAGAAAGGAAAAGACCCCCCCCTGGGCTCGGCCCATTGCTGGCTTGACCCAACCGCCAATCCACGCTCACCTTATCCCTCGGCACCCCAAACCCTAACCCCACGATCCCCTCCTTCCCCCCCTCTCCAACCCCCCCATTTGGATCGGGATCAGGCGACCCGTTCCGTCGCCCGAGGCAACGCCGGCGTCCATCCCCAAAGCCGCCCGCCCGTCGCCGGGCTGCCTCGCCCACCACTCCGTCGCGGAGCACCACCACCGCTCGGATCGAATCAACGCCCGACCCCCCTCTCCTCGGCGTGTCGGGCGCGCCCCCCCCCCGCCGACACAGCCCACGAGGCTGCCGCGCCAGCCACACCCGTTCCGTTGCCGTCGGCGGAGGAATGCCTCACGGTGCCTCTCCACCTCGACCACGCCGTCCTCGTCCTCATCCCGAGCGACCTCCATGAGCCGCGTCGCCGACCGCCCGAACCGCCGCCTCGACCTCCCCATCCTCGAGCACCCCGCCCGGCCGCTGCTTCCTCGTCCTCGTCGCCCTTTGCCGCCTCGAGCTCACTCTCGCACACTGCGAGGCCCGATGAGCAACCGCCCCTCCCTTTCTCCTCTACGCCTCTCATCGCGTCTCTCCCCCATCGCCTCTCCTCGTTCGGTCTCGTCGGCGACCGCGGTCACATCGCGCTGGCCGCTTCCAGCGTGCGCGCCCGACCCCGTGACCTGTACGCCCGCGCCTCGCCAGCTCCACCGCGTCCTTCTGCTCGTGGGCTGAGCTCAAGCCGCCCGAGCCCGTTATTCTTTGCTTTCGCGTGACGTCGTCGACCGACCCGCTTACCTTTCGGCCCTCGTCGCCACGCCCGCGTCGGCCTCCACCCCTTCCACGCCAGCGCCCGCTCAGTGCACCCGCCCGTGGTGGCGTCCGGCTCCCTCGCCTCCTGCCGTCGCCGGCCCCTCCCGAGCTTTCGTGCACCTTGCTTGCCATCTTTGGCCGCCTCACTTGAAACCCCTCGATAGCTGCCGCTTCGCGGCCGTCCATGATGGCGCCCGGTGGCCTCGCCTGTTTTCCCCCTGTCGGGCTCGCCTCCCCCGCTCGGGCCATCGCCCGTTCGGGTGGCGCCCGTAACCCTTGCGCCCGCATAGGCCCCGGGGCCTATGGCGGCCGGAGCCCACGCCCGAAACGTTTACATTAAAGAAAAAAAAACAAAAATTATTAATAATAAATAAATTAATTAATTAAAAGAAATAATTAACAATTAATTTTGATTAATTAAATTAAGCAACTAATTAAACTAATTACACATTAGTTACCTAATTAACTTTGATACATTAATTAGTTAATTAGTTAGTTAATGACGATGGGGCCCGCCCTAATTAATACTAATTAGGTTAATTAATATGTCTAATTAAAATGTGTCAGCGACTAGTGGGACCCATTGGTCAAGTTGACCGGTCAACCCCACATTGATTGCTGATGTCATAAATCCATTTTCGAATTAATTTAAATAATTAATTAAATTCGAGAAATTAATAAAATCTTTAGAAAATCATATCTTTTAATCCGTAACTTCGGATTAAATTATTTTCAACATGAAAGTTGCTCGAGCTGACGAGGCGAACCGGATCGCGGCCGTTAATCGCCACGCGCCCTAACATATCAAACTGCAACTTCCCCCTCGGCTCCTCGCAGCGTGAAACAGGGATACTTTCCGGATGTTTCCCCCTTCACCGGTATCACCTCATACCGCATTAGGCACGCCTAGCATCACGCTTTGCTTTGTCATGCGTCGTTACGCATCTGTTTGCATTGTATTCATTGTTTCTTCCCCTCTTCTCTCGCTGAACAGAGACCGGCGTCATTGCTACCCGATCACGACTATGGGTTGACAACCCCTCCTTCTTATGCGAGCAGCAGGCAACCCCCCCTTGATCACGGATATCGCCTACTCTCCTCTATCTTGCTTGCATTAGAGTAGTGTAGCATATTCTTGCTTCGATTAATCCTATCTTTCTGCATAACCTGCCCTTGCTACTCTTGTTGTTACCTTTGCTGCTATCCTACTTCTTAGTATAGGATGCTAGTGTTCCATCAATGGCCCTACACTCTTGTCCAAATGCCATGCCATGCCATCTTCTGGGCGTGATCACCGGGAGGTGATCACGGGCATATCTCTACACTTTATCTTGTTACATTACTTGTGATCTTGTTAGGAGATGGGGGCTGAAGGGCAGGTGGCTCCATCCCGTGAGGTGGGCTGGGTTCAAGCGGCCCCGATTGTTACTTTGGCGGAGGCAGCAGGGCAGGTTGCGACCACCTAGGAGAGGTGGGCCTAGCCTTGTTCGGCGTTCGCGGATACTGCTGCAACGAGATCTTGGTATTTGATCGAGTCGCTCTTGGCCTATCGCACTAACCAACTCGTGGGAAAGTTATGGGCACTTTCGGCGTCGTGGTATCGGCGAAACGCCGTGGCGCCGGCCCGGCGGCCTTGGCGGGTTGGACGTAGCGTGACTTCCTTTGTAATGGAGGTTGCTAGAGTCGCTCTCGGCCGCCCTCGCAGCGTCTTGGTGTGCTAAGGCGATGGGCCCCGGACCCTGTCTTGCGCATAGGTTTAGAACCCGTCTTTGGCCCTCTGTTGTGCCTAGGTGGGGCTGCGGCGTGTTGATCTCCGAGGCGGGCATGCCCTAGAAAAGTGTGTGCGGCCAAATGGGATCGGCGTGTTGGGCTATGTGGTATACCCTGCGGGGAAGTTAATCTATTGAATAGCTGTGATCTTGATGCTGGGACGACTTGGAGTTGTACCTTGACCTTATGACAACTAGAACTGGATACTTGATAAAACACACCCTTCCAAGTGCGGATACAACCCGGTGATCGCTCTCTAACGAGGCGGCGAGGAGGGATTGCGGTAGGATTATGATATCGATGCTACTTGGAGGACTTCAATCTACTCTCTCTACATCTTTGCAAGGCGGAGGCAACCGAGCGTAGTCTTTGATAAGACTAGCTATCCCCCCTTATTACGGCATTCTGCAGTTCAGTCCTTGATTTGGCCCTTTACACATATACCCATGCATATGTAGTGTAGCTCCTTGCTTGCGAGTACTTTGGATGAGTACTCACGGTTGCCTTGTTCCCCTTTTCCCCATATCTCTACCCGATCGCTGCGACCAGACGATGGAGTCCGAGCGAGAGCATGCCGTCGGCGATGACTCCTACTACGGAGGTGCCTATTACTACGTGCTGCCCGCGGCGACCGAGGAGTAGTTAGGAGGATCCGGTGGAGGCTGCGCCTCTTCGATCTGTATCTCCGGTTTGTGCTAGCCATCTTATGGCAACTTGTTTAACTTATGTGTGTACTCAGATATTGTTGCTTCCGTGACTTCGTCTATGATCGAGCACTTGTATTCGAGCCCTCGAGGCCCTGGCTTGTATTATGATGCTTGTATGACTTATTTTATTTGTAGAGTTGTGTTGTGATATCTTCCGTGAGTCCACGATCTTGATCGTACACATTTGCGTGCATGATTAGTGTATGATTAAATCGGGGCATCACTAATAGAAGCAAAGAATATTCTCAAGTATTAAAAGTTTAGTTGTCAATTCAACCACACGGAAACTTAGTATCTGCAGCATTAGCACATAGTGAATACATGAACTCCTCAAACTACGGTCATCCTTTGGGAGTGGTCTCGATTATTATCACTTGAGGGTTGCGGATCATGACACATAGTAGGTGACTATAGACTTGCAAGATAGGATCAAGAACACACATATATTCATGAAAACATAATAGGTTCAGATCTGAAATCATGGCACTCGGGCCCTAGTGACAAGCATTAAGCATAGCAAAGTCATAGCAACATCAATCTCGAACATAATGGATACTAGGGATCAAACCCTAACAAAACTAACTTCGATTACATGATAAATCTCATCCAACCCATCACCGTCCAGCAAGCCTACGATGGAATTACTCACGCGGCGGTGAGCATCATGAAATTGGTGATGGAGGATGGTTGATGATAACGACGGCGATGAATCCCCTCTCCGGGCCCGAGCGGACTCAGATTAGCCCTCAAGAGGTTTTAGGGCTTGGCGGCTCCGTGTCGTAAGCAGCGATGATTTCTTCTCCTTGATTTTTCTCCCAGCAGTTATATAGAGTTGGAGTTGGCATTGGAAGGTCTCGGGGGCCCACGGGTAGGCGCGCCCTGAGGCGCCCCCACCCTCGTGGACAGGTGTCAGGCCCCTGGTCTTCATCTTTAGTGAGGATTTTTATTATTTTTTATAAGATGTTTACGTGGAGTTTGAGGTCATTCGAGAACTTTTCATTTCGCACATAAAACAACATCATGGCAATTCTGCTGAAAGCAGCGTCGATCCGGGTTAGTTCCATTCAAATCATACAAGTTAGAGTCAAAACAAGGGCAAAAGTGTTTGGAAAAGTAGATCTGACGGAGCGTATCAAGCATCCACGTAAAATTTGCAACAACAAAGTAGAGGGCGTCTAGCTTGTTTTCGCGAGCATGTTGTGATGTGATATGGTCAAGGCATGATGCTATATTTTATTGTATGAGATGATCATGTTTTGTAACGAGTTATTGGCAAGCTGGCAGGAGCCATATGGTTGTCGCTTTATTGTATACAATGCAATGCATACTGTAATTGCTTTACTTTATCACTAAGCGGTAGCGATAATCGTAGAAGCAATAGTTGGCGAGGCGACAACGATGCTACGATGGAGATCAAGGTGTCGCGCCGGTGGCGATGGTGATCATGGCGGTGCTTTGGAGATGGAGATCACAAGCACAAGATGATGATGGCCATATCATATCACTTATATTGATTGCATGTGATGTTTATCTTTTATGCATCTTATTTTGCTTTGATTGGCGGTAGCATTATAAGATTATCTCTCACTAAATTTCAAGATAAAAGTGTTCTCCCGGTATGCACCATTGCCAAAGTTCATCGTGCGAGACACCACGTGATGATTGAGTGTGATAAGCTCTATATTCATCTAAGCGGGTGCAAGCCAGTTTTGCACTGAGAATACTCGGGTTAAACTTGGCGAGCCTAGCATATGAAGATATGGCCTCGAACACTAGATACCAAAAGGTCGGCGTGAATCATATAGTAGATATGATCAACATAGTGATGTTCACCATTGAAAACTACTCCATCTCACGTGATGATGGGACATGGTTTAGTTGATATGGATCACGTGATCACTTAGATGATTAGAGGATGTCTATCTAAGTGGGAGTTCTCAAGTAATATGATAAATTGAACTTTTATTTATCATGAACTTAGTCTGGCAGTATTTTGCAAATAATGTTGTAGATCAATAGCTCGCGTTGTTGCTTCCCTATGTTTTATATGTGTTCCTAGAAAACTAAGTTGAAAGATGATAGTAGCAATGATGCGGACTGGGTCCGTGATCGAGGTTTATCCTCATCCTTGCATAGAAGAATTATGTCCTTGATGCACGCTGGGTGATAGGCCTATTGCGAGGAGCAGATTTAGGCGTTACGAATGTTTGGCTAGCTCAATATGATGACTACTTGATAGTTTATTGCACCATGTAGCGACTTATAATCGGGACTTCAAAGGCGTTTTGAGCGTCATGGACCATATGAGATGTTCGGAGTTGAAGTTAATATTTCAAGCAAATACCGAGTTGAGAGATATGAAGTCTCCAACAAGTTCTATAGCTAAAAGATGGAGGAGAATAGCTCAAGCGGTGAGCATGTGCTCAGATTGTCTCGGTACTACAATCGCTGGAATCAAGGGAGTTAATCTTCGGATAAGATAGTGATTGACAGAATTCTCTAGTCACCATCACCAAGTTAGTAGAACTTCATGATCAACTATAGTATGCAAGGGATGGCGAAAATGATTCCGAGCTTTTCATGATGATGAAATCGATGAAGGTAGAAATCAAGAAAAGAGCATCAAGTGTTGATGATAAACAAGACCACTAGTTTCAAGAAAGGGCAAAGGGAAAAAAGGTAACTTCATGTAGAATGGCAAGCAAGTTGTCACTTCGTGAAGAAGCCCAAAGCTAGACTAAAGCCTGAAGCGAGTGCTTACTGCTGCAAAGGAAATGCTCCTTTGGGCGGAAATGCCACGAATATTTGGTGGATAAGAAGGATGGCAAAGTGAACAAGGGTATATTTGATATACAGGTTATTGATGTGTACCTTACTAGTGTTTATAGTAGCCCCTGGGTATTTGATGCTTGTTCGGTTGCTAAAAATTAGTAACTCGAAACAGGAGTTATAGTATAAACAGAGACTAGTTGAGGGTAAGGTGACTATGTGTGTTGGAAGTAGTTCCAAGATTGATATGATCATCATCATAAACTCCTATACTTTCGGGATTAGTGTTGAACCTAAATAAGTGTTATTTGGTGTTTCGTCGAGCATGAATATGATTTGAACATGTTTATTGCAATCTGAGTTATTCATTTAAGTTAGAGAATAATTGTTGTTACATTTACATGAATAAAACCTTCTATGGTCATACACCCAATGAAAATGGTTTGTTGGATCTTGATCGTAGTGATACACATATTCATAATATTGAAGCAAAAGATGCAAAGTTAATAATGATAGTGCAACTTATTTGTGTCCTTGCCGTTTAGGTCATATTGGTGTAAAGCGCATGAAGAAACTCCATCTTGATGGGATTTTGGAATCACTTGATTATGAATCACTTGATGCTTGCGAACCATGCCTTATGGGCAAGATGACTAAGACTCCGTTCTCGAAACAATGGGCGAGCAACAGATTTATTGGAAATCATACATCTTGATGTATGTGGTCCGATGAATATTGAGGCTCATGGCGAATATCGTTATTTTCTCACCTTCACAGATGATTTGAGCAGATATGGGTATATCTACTTAAAGAAACATAAGTCTGAAATATTTGAAAAGTTCATATAAATTCAGAGTGAAGTGGAAAATCATCTTAACAAGAAAATAAAGTTTGACGATCGATCGTGGAGGAGAATATTTGAGTTCTGAGTTTGGTCTTCATTTGAAACAACGAGAATAGTTTAGCAACTCCGCCACAGAACACCACAGCGTAATGGTGTGTCGAACATAAATGTATACTTTATTAGATATGGTGCAATCTATGGCGTCTCTTACCGATTTACCACTATCTTTTTAGGGTTATGCATTAGAGGCAGTTGCATTCACGTTAAATAGGGCACCATCTAAATCCATTGAGAAGGCGCCATATGAGCGATGGTTTGGCAAGAAACCAAAGTTGTCGTTTCTTAACATTTGGGGATCACGATGCTTATGTGAAAAGGTTTCATCTGATAGCTCAAACCCAATCGAATGTGTCTTCATAGGATACCCAAAGGAGACGTCGGGTACACCTTCTATCACAGATCCGAAGGCAAGACATTCGTTGCTAAGAATGGATCCTTTCTAGAAGGAGTTTCTCTCGAAAGAAGTGAGTGGGAGGAAAGTAGAACTTGATGAGGTAATTGTACATCTTGCCGTATTGGAAAGTAGTTCATCACGAAATATGTTCTGTTACTCCTACACCAATTAGTAAGGAAGCTAGTGATGATGATCATGTAACTTGGATCAAGTTAAATACCGAACCTCGTAGGTCGACGGTGAGATCCACACCGGTGTGGTATGGTAATCCTGTTACGGAGGTCATGTTACTTGACCATGCGAACCTACGAACTATGAGGAAGCGATGATGAGCCCAGATTCCATGAAATGGCTTGAGGCCATGAAATCGAGATAGGATCCATGTATGAGAACAAAGTGTGGACTTTGGTTGACTTGCCGGTGATCGGCAAGCCATAGAAAATAAATGGATCTTCAAGAGGAAGGCAGAGCTGATAGTAGTGTTACTATCTATAAAGCTAGACTTGTTGAAAAGGGTTTTGACAAATTTCAAGGTGTTAACTACGATGAGATTTTCTCACTCGTAGAGATGCTAAGTTTGTCGAATCATGTTAGAAAATTGCCACATTTATGAAATCGGCAAATGGATGTCAAAACTACATTCCTTAATGGATTTCTTAAAGAAGAGTTGTATATGATGCAACGAGAAGGTTTTTGGTCCTAAAGGTGCTAACAAAATATGCAAGCTCAGTGATCCATCTATGGACTGGTGCAAGCATCTCGGAGTTGGAATATATGCTTTGATGAGTTGATCAAAGCATATAGTTTCTCTGAACTTGCGATGAAGCCTGTATTTACAAGAAAGTGAGTGGGAGCACTACAGCATTTTGATAAATATATGTGAATGACATATTGTTGATCGGAAATAATGTAGAATTTTCTGGAAAGCATAAAGGAGTATTTGAAAGGAGTTTTTCAAAGAAAGACCTCGGTAAAGCTTCTTACATATTGAGCATCAAGATCTATAGATATAGATCAAGACGCTTGATAAGTTGTTTCAATGAGTACATACCTGGACAATATTTTGAATTAGTTCACAATGGAACAGTCAAAGAAATAGTTCTTGCCTGTGTTACTAGGTGTGAAATTGAGTAAGACTCAAAGCTCGACCAGGGCAGAAGATAGAAAGAGAATGAAAGTCATTCCCTATGCCTCAGCCATAGGTTCTATAAGTATGCCATGCTGTGTACCAAATATATTGTATACCCTACACTGAGTTTGGCAAGGGGGTACAAAAGTGATCTAGGAGTAGATAACTGGACAGCGGTCAAAATTATCCTTAGTGGAATAAGGATATGTTTCTCGATTATGGAGGTGACAGAAGGTTCATCGCAAAGAGCTACGTCGATGAAAGCTTTGACACAAATCTGGATGACTCTAAGTCTCGATCTAGATACATATTGAAAGTGGGAGCAATTAGTTAGAGTAGCTCCGTGCAGAGCATTGTTGACATAGAAATTTGCAAAATATATACGGATCTAATTGTGGCGGACCCATTGACTAAATTTCTCTCACAAGCAAAACATGATCACACCTTAGTACGCTTTGGGTGTTAATCACATAGCGATGTGAACTAGATTATTGACTCTAGTAAACCCTTTGGGTGTTGGTCACATGATGATGTGAACTATGGGTGTGAATCACATGGTGATGTGAACTATTGGTGGTAAATCACATGGCGATGTGAACTAGATTATTGACTCTAGTGCAAGTGGGAGACTGAAGGAAATATGCCCTAGAGGCAATAATAAAGTTATTATTTATTTCCTTATATCATGATAAATGTTTATTATTCATGCTAGAATTGTATCAAGTGGAAACATGATACATGTGTGAATACATAGATAAGCAGTGTCACTAGTATGCCTCTACTTGACTAGCTCGTTGATCAAAGATGGTTATGTTTCTAGCCATAGACATGAGTTGTCATTTGATTAATGGGATCACATCATTAGGAGAATGATGTGATTGACTTGACCCATTCCGTTAGCTTAGCATTTGATCATTTAGTATGTTGCTATTGCTTTCTTCATGACTTATACATGTTCCTATGACTATGAGATTATGCAACTCCATTTATCGGAGGAACACTTTGTGTGCTACCAAGCGTCCTAGCGTGGCTGGGTGATTATAAAGGTGCTCTGGTGTCTCTGAAGGTACTTGTTGAGTTGGCGTATTCGAGATTAGGATTTGTCACTCCGATTGTCGGAGAGGTGTCTCTGAGCCCTTTCGGTAATGCACATCACTATAAGCCTTGCCAGCAATGTGACTAATGGATGATGTATTACGGAGCAGTAAAGATACTTGCGATAGCAGATTGAACTAGGTATTGAGATCTGAAGCGATGAATCTCGGGCAAGTAACATACGTGACAAAGGGAACAACATTATGTCGTTATCGTTTGACGATAAAGATCTTCGTAGAATATGTAGGAGCCAATATAAGCATCCAGGTTCCACTATTAGTTATTGACGGAGATGTGTCTCGGTCATGTCTACATAGTTCTCGAACCCGTAGGGTCTCTGGCGCAACGTTCGGTGACGATTTGTATTATGAGTTTTGTGATTTGATGTACGAAGGTAGGTGAATGCCGGATGAGATCGGGGACATGGCGAGAGTCTCGAAATGGTTGAGGCGTAAATATCGATATATTGGGCGACTATATTCGGACATCGGAAGGTTCAGTGATTGGGTATTTTTGAATGCCGGGGAGTTCGGGATTTCGTATTGGGCCTTAATGGGCCATACGAGGAAAGGAGAGAAAGGCCTCAAAAGGTGGCTGCACCCCTCCCCATGGTCTGGTCCGACTTGGACTAGGGAAGGGGGCCCCTTCCTTCCTTCTCCTTTTCCCTTTCCTTTTCCTATTCCATGTGGGAGGAGAATCCCACTAGGACTAGGGAGTCCTAGTAGGACTCCACATACAGGCGCCCTAGGGGCTGGCGGCCTCCCTCCTCCATCCTTTATATCACGGGGCCAAGGGCACCTCTAGACACAACAATTGATCTCTTGATCTCTTAGCGTGTCTGGTGCCCCCTCCACCATATTCCACCTTGGTCATGTCATTGGCGGTGCTTAAGCGAAGCCTGCGTCGTAACAACATCATCACCATCAACATGTCGTCGTCTTGTGGAACTCTTGAAAGTGCAACTATCCTAGGTGGTTTGGTAATTCATAACAACATATAGCTCATTGAGCTAATGCTATTCAAGACTATTGTTTGAGGAAAGCTCAATGAAGGGCATGGCATGGATGATGAAAGTGGATCCCTCAAAATACTAAGGACAAAAGTTGGCTCAAGCTCAAAAGCTCAAGACTCTTCATTTTACATTTTAGTGATCCAAGATCACATTGAGTCTATAGGAAAAGCCAATACTATCAAGAAGGATGAGGTGTTGTAATGAGCCTCTTGCTTCATGTGTAGTGATATGCTCCAAAACCCTCAACTACTTTCCCACATCCACAAATAACCTAAACCTAAAGCCAAAATCGGTCACACCGATTCTTTCTATCAGCGCCACCGATTCCAAAGTCATAGCCACTGCCACAAACCCTAAGCAAATCGGTCTTACCGATAGGGATCTCGGTCTCACGAGATGGGTTACAATCTCTCTGTTTCCCTTACGAGCGTTTGGTCTAACGAAGTGGCGTCAGTCCCACCGAGATTGCAATGTAAACTCTCTGTTTCCTTTTGTAACATTTGGTCTCACCGAAAAACAAATCGGTCCCACCGAGTTTCGTGACCAACTCTCTGGAAAGCTTATTACCAAATCGGTCTCACCGAGTTTGTGTAACAGTCTCACCGAGATTATGTTATGCCTAACCCTAATCGAATCGGCCTCACCGAGATGCATGTCGATCCACGAAAATCACTAACGGTCACTAGGTTCACTAAATCGGTCCGAGCCGAGTTTAACGATTCGGTCCCACGAGTTTAGTAAATTGTGTGTAGCAGTTAGATTTTGTGTGGAGGCTATATATACCCTCCACCTCCTCTTCATTAGTGGAGAGCCATCGAAACGAACCTACACTTCCAACTTACCATTTACGAGAGAACCACCTACTCATGTGTTGAGGCCAAGATATTCCATTCCTACCATATGAATCTTGATCTCTAGCCTTCCCCAAGTTGCTTTCCTCAAACCCTCTTTCCACCAGATCCAAAACCTATGAGAGAGTTGAGTGTTGGGGAGACTATCATTTGAAGCACAAGAGCAAGGAGTTCATCATCAATGCACCATTGTTACTTCTTGGAAGTGGTGTCTCCTAGATTGGCTAGGTATCACTTGGGAGCCTCAGACAAGATTGTGGAGTTGAATCAAGGAGTTTGTAAGGGCAAGGAGATCGCCTACTTCGTGAAGATCTACCGCTAGTGAGGCAAGTCCTTAGTGGGCGGCGGCCATGGTGGGATAGACAAGGTTGCTTCTTCGTGGACCCTTTGTGGGTGGAGCCCTCGTGGACTCGCTCAACCGTTACCCTCGTGGGTTGAAGTCTCCATCAGCGTGGATGTCGATAGCACCACCTATCGGAACCACGCCAAAAACATCCGTGTCTCCAATTACGTTTGAATCCTCCAAACCCTTCCTTTACTTTCTTGCAAGTTGCATGCTTTAATTTCCGCTGCCTATACACTCTTTGCATGCTTGCTTGAATTGTGTGATGATTGCTTGACTTGTCCTAAAATAGCTAAAATCTGCCAAACTCTAAAATTGGGAAAAGGTTAAGTTTTTATTGGTCAAGTAGTCTAATCACCCCCCTCTAGACATACTTCAAGGTCCTACAAGTGGTATCGAGCATTGGTCTCCATTTGCTTTGATCTCCATAGCTTTGGTGATCATAGCCTTGGTTTCACAACCTAGGAGAGTATGGCGTCTAGCGAGGAAATTATCACCGTAGTGGTCCTTACTTTGATGGTACTAATTTTGCTAGTTGGAAGCATAAGATGAAAATGCATATTCTTGGACATAACCCGCCGTTTGGGCAATTATTTGTATTGGCTTGCAAGGTGAATTCTTGATGGGAGAGAACCGAACCGTGAAGCTAATGCGGAAGAATTGAAGATGCTGCAATACAACGCTCAAGCATGTGACATCATCTTCAACGGATTGTGCCCCGAAGAATTCAACAAAATCAGCCTACTTGAGAATGCAAAGGAAATTTGGGATACTTTGATTGCTATGCATGAAGGTACCGAGTCCGTCAAGGAATCCAAGTTGGATGTGCTCCAAAGTCAGCTTGACAATTTCAAAATGAAGGATGGTGAAGGTGTCGCTGAAATGTACTCTAGGCTTGCTCTTATCACAAATGAGATTGCCGGCTTAGGGAGTGAAGAGATGACCGACAAATTCATCATCAAGAAAATCCTAAGAGCATTGGATGGAAAGTATGATACCGTGTGCACATTGATCCAAATGATGCCAAACTACAAAGATCTCAACCAACGGAAGTCATTGGAAGGATTGTTGCTCATGAGATGTCACTCAAGGATAAGGAGGAACTTCACAACAAGTCAAGTGGTGCTTACAAAGCCTCAAGTGAAGCCCCACATCATCAAGTGAGAAACCAACCTTCAATGAAGAATTGAGCTTAATGGTGAAGAACTTCAACAAATTCTACAAAAGTAGAAGCAAAGAAAAAAGCTCCAAGTCAAGGTCTTACAATGACAAGAGATCTTCTAGTCGAGGCGCAATTGCTACAATTGTGGGAGACCGGACACTACTCAATGAGTGTACGGCACCCTACAAAGAAGAAGATTCTCCAAGAAGAAGGAGCAAAGAAGAATCACCACCAAGAGAGGAGGAGTAGAGGCGATCGTTATGAGCGAAGACCCTCACGAATGAGGATTAGGAAAGAAAGGACAAGTCATCAAGGAGCTATGTCGGTGTCAAAACCGGCGGATCTCGGGTAGGGGTCTCGAGCTGTGCGTCTAGGCGGATGGTAACGAGGAGACAAGGGACACGATGTTTTACCCAGGTTGGGCCCTCTCGATGGAGGTAATACCCTACTCTGCTTGATTAATATTGATGATATGGGTAGTACAAGAGTAGATCTACCACGAGATCAAGGAGGCTAAACCCTAGAAGCTAGCCTATGGTATGATTGTTGTTAGTCCTCGGACTAAAACCCTCCGGTTTATATAGACACGGATAGGGTTAGGGTTACAGAGTCGGTTACAATTGTAGGAGATCTACATATCCGTATTGCCAAGCTTGCCTTCCAAGCCAAGGAAAGTCCCATCCGGACACGGGGCGAAGTCTTCAATCTTGTATCTTCATAGTCGAGTCCGGCCAGCGGTGATAGTTCGGCTATCGGACACCCCTAATCGAGGACTCCTCGGTAGCCCCGAACCAGGCTTCAATGGCGATGAGTCGGCGTGTTGATTGTCTTGACATTGCGGCGGGTGCTTCTCCAAATTCCATATACTTGCCGAATAGTGTCCGACTTACGATAAATGCTGCGCTTCTTGGCTTCTCGTAATAATGGCCATCTTCACGTGTTTGAATGAATGTGAAAAGCCAGGGTATTTTACACTTACCCCCTAGCTGCATAAGCAGCCGCCTATAAAAGGGCGAGGATCTAGATCTGAGTCACACCATCCCCCCTCATGAGCTATCATCGGGCGCCTCGACAAAAACCCATTCCATCATGGGCGGTCGTGCGGCTCCTCCTCTCGCGCTCCCGGCCCTCGGCACAGAAGTTGGGAGATGCTCGGTCCGCATAGCGAGCTAGTTATACTCAAACTAAGGGTTTCTTCCCCGGCTTTCATGGTTACAGTTCGAGGCGGACTTGCCACCTACAAAGGCGGAAAGCAAGCGGAGAGTGTCCCGATCCCTCTAAAGGAGGCGGGTGTGCTTTATCTCTTATCTAGTAAGAGGACTCGGATTTCCAATTCATTCGTTTCTCCGGGGCTCTTGGAGTTTCGGCCTCGGTTACCACCTTATGCCTACCTCCATTTTGCACATCGCGAGCCGTTGCCCTTTGTGAACTGTTCTTGGGCGTTGAGGCTCATTTTGCTTATTTGTGGAAGAGATTATTCTGCCTAGTACCCCGTTCTCATGAGGGTCAATATATCAAGTGGGCGGGCGAACTATAGCGCATCGCGGGACGGATATCTATCCGGAACCCGAAGGCGTCCAAGCCTAGCCTTGAATGGTATTACATGGAGGGCGTCCGCTGCGGATCTGTTGGATCGGCCTTAGGAGTTAGCAATGCTCCTCTGAAGAAGCGCCTAAGCTGGCGCCCGTGGAGCCCGGAGGAAAATGGCCGGGGCGTCCTTTACTTGATGAGCTGAATAAGATTCTGGCTCATGCGGATTGACCATGATTGGAGTCATGGCAATCTGCATTATGAGAAGTGCAGCCGCTCAATATAGGGGCCACCCATGTGGGACTTCAGCGGGGAGGGCGATGCCACCGCCATGGCATAAAGGGCGGGATCGGTCACCGAACTGGTGAAAACCTTATGCGCCATGTATAAAGGGAGGAGGAGGATTTTCTCGCGTCAGTCCACTAAGCGGGTTTTCTTGAATAATCCTCGAAGTTGGGTAAGCAAACATCTTTGTGGCCTGTCGATCCATGTTCCGTGGTTAAACATCTCATTTCATGGTTTCTCTGAGGAAGCTGCGCCGGGTTGTGGAGAAGATACACAGCCCGCCCCCACAACCGAGGATCGGAGCGGTCCCTCGATCCGACCTCGAAGAGGACCCGGATATAAAGGTGGAGCTGATCGTGGGGTGTTCCACCAACTACTTTGGTTGCCATTCGGCCGACTCCCGGATTATTCGGCCTCCCGGTAACCATGACGAAGTCCGGATACCATGACCCACCGTGCTTTACTTCTAATCACCACATATTTGATGGTGTTTAGAGAAGTGCCTTGAGGCGGGAGGCGAGCCAGCGGCTAGCCAACAAGGGCGATAAGGCCCTTGAATAAAAAGTGCGGTGCGGATCGAAACTCCGCCCGCAGCGGCATGGCGCGTCACCATATTCCTAGGATTGATTCTGGAAGGCGTACTAACGCTGGTGCTCTTTTCGGGAAAAAGCGCTCGCGGGGTGAGTCGGAGAGGTTATGTCGAACCTCCGTGAGCCAGGCTCAAAGCCGGGTCGAAGCGGAGGCGAGCACGAGTGTCGTCGGATGCTCCTCGGCGAGAGGATGCCGACAGATTGTCGCCACCAACTCCGAGGTGGAGGCGCCATGAATCCGAGCGCGCCGAACAGTTCTTCGTGGGCATGTTTCTCCCAAGAGGCCTTGAATGCCTTCAATTAGGAATCGCACCTCCATGCCGCTCAAGATGGTCTAGCGAGCCATGGAGCAGTATGTAAGGACATCTGGTGAGAAATTTGTGATTATATATGCAGTAGCCCCGAGACTTAAAATAGTTAGAATAAGCGATATAAGGATCATTTGTTATCTGAGGATCTTACAAAAGGAATACCCACTGTCCCGGGGCTTGAAGAATGCAAGGCCCAAATTGAGGCCGCACTAGCCGCTCTGAGGGGAGCCACGAGACCCCTACGGTAATATATGCCTCAAAAGATAAATAGTTTATGAAGTGCGGCGTGTGTGTAAATCGACAATAATATTGCAGATGGCGCGGACTAGATCGGACAAGCAACAACTCTTGCGCGGTTGAAGGCGGCGAGGCGTGCTTACGAGGTGCGGCGGGAGAAAAATAACCTCAAGATGCCAACACCCAACTGGGTGAGGAACTAAGGGCGTTCGTGCCTGGTTATGCGACTCCGTAAAGGGAATCGGCGGCTTCGTCGCGGCATTTTCGATAAGTGCTTGAACAAACTTTGAAAGAGTTCGGTGAGGAAGGCGAGTAACATAAACATGTATGTAGGTTTGCTCACAGGTCGTCACGAGGAGGAGATGCCAGTTCTTGGTGATCTTCTTCCCGGACTCGTCGGTACCTGACGAGTTGGCGGTGATGAAAAGCGTCGCCAGAGCCTTGTGGCTATCTATCTCCCCTGCCGAAGGCATTGGGGAGCTGGCGAGGCGGCTTCAAGGAACGCAGGCGCTTTCGACTATGGAAGATATCGACCTGCCGTGAAAGGCGCCGAGGAGGCTGGGCCATGGTAAAGGCAGCGGTACGAAGGCTGACCCAAACCACATGGCGAGGTCGGACTGTGGGGCTGATGGGAAGGAGATCCTGTAAGCAGTGTGCGGCCAAGTAGAATTGGCTGCCAAGTATTCCCAACAAGATTGTAAATTAGATAGCCTATTAGATGGCATTGAGGAGGAATACAATTAGTCGAGTTGACTATGTAATTGAATATGACATGAAAAATGTCTTCTAGCGGATTGTAGATCGTTTGTCATAGCGGACCTTTTAAGCCCGACCTCGGGACCCAATAGTGCAGGTGTGTCCGAATACCCTCGCGGTTATGTAAGAACGGGGCATGCATGGAGACAAAGGCGTGGGGTCATTATTGTTGTATCGGACAAGTGCCCAACTAGTTAGTTATATTACATGGATAGTAAAAACATCTTCGGGGAGAATAGTTACATTAAGGGTTCCTTTCCATGGGAGGCATGCCCTAAAGTGCATGTCAAACTGCTAAGAAAGCAGAAAATCATCACGGGGCAGATGGATAAATAGTTAAAATCATCTTTCAGTTCACCGACCGAATTTTCCCTTAAGACGCTAGCTTCGGCTTCACCTAGTCTGAGGTACACATCCGGCTGACCAGCAGTAACAATGCAGAGGTGCTCCTTTACCACCTAGCGAACAATGGGGAGCGTGGGGTAAGCACAGAGGCGAGCAACCCAGCTTGGCCAAAACTTAAGTCATATCGATGCATATAATGGTGAGTAAAAGGCACATCGGAAGTTTGACACATGTGTTGGGCATGAAGCCCGTATAAATAAGCTACATTAAAAAGCCCCGAAGTATAATGGTAGCGGACAGCGTGTCAAGTATGTCTTGAACAAAGCACAAGCGAGCCTATAAAGGCTTCAAGAAGAAGGAGGAGGAAGGAGAGAAATAAAGACAGCAAAAATAGAAAATGTGGGCGGAGGAAGGAGGCGAACTTCGAGTCGGCGCTTAAGCGTAGAATCTTCGTAGATGGGCTGCGTTCCATGGGTTCGGCTCGAGTCGGTTATCCGATGCATTTAAGTAGATGGTGCGCTCCGCGGTCGGGACCTGGTCGATGATGAAGGACCTTCCCATTTGGGCTTGAGTTTGTCCTTTTCTTGTCCGTGGCGTAGAACTAGTTACGCCAATGTTGTAGCTTTGGCCCGTACTTCCTGCTTTGATATCTTGAGCTTCTGTTGATAAAATCGGAGCGAGCTTTTGCCACGTCGCGCTCCTCCTCCAATGCGTCCAAACTGTCCTGCCGATCGAGCTCGGCTTCTCTTTCTTCATACATGCGCCTTGGTGAGTCATGCATTATGTCATGAGGCAAGACTGCCTCTGCGCCGTACACCATAAAAATGGTGTGAATCCGGTAATACGATTGGCGTGGTCCGCAGCCCCAGTCGGAGTTGAGCTCCTCAACCCGGTGCGTGTTAGATTCCTTGAGGACCGCACTAGTGCAGGTTTAATGCCGCTCATGATTAGACCGTTTGCTCGCTCGACTTGACCGTTGGTTTGAGGTGATAGGCGGCGTGTCGAGCTTGATGCCCATGTTTTGCACCATAATTTGACCTCATCGGCCGTGAAGTTGGTGCGTTATCGATCATGATCTTTGCGGGGGGCGCCGTAACGGTGCACTACCCCGATATGAAGTCTATCACGGCCGGATTCGGCCGTTTTAACGAGCTTGGCCTCTATCCATTTGGTGAATTTATCCACCATGACCAATAGGTATTTTTGCTTGTGGGTTCCTCCCTTAAGGGGTCTAACCATGTCAAGCCCCGGACCGTGAACGGCGGTGATGGGTATAGTTTTGAGGCGGTGGGTGGCATGTGGCTTTAGTTAGCAAAAGCGGCAACCAGCATAGCGTTGGACTAAATCTTCGCATCTGCCGGACGTCGGCCAATAAAATCTGTCTTGCAGGCCTTGCCTACAAGGGCCCGGGCTGTGGCGTGGTGCCCACCAGTCCGGCATGAATTTCAGCAGGAGGTTTCGCCCTTCCTCTTGAGATACACCTTTGAAGGACTCTGTTGTGCTTTTCTTATAGAGCTCTCCCTCATGGACTTTATAGGCTTTAGATCGCCGTACTATGCATGAGCCTCATTTTGGTCTTGGGAGTTCTGCCTAGTTAGGTAGGCTAGGAATGGCTCGAATCCACGAAGCGATAACCGCCATTATTTAGTGGGCGGAGGTGTTATCTCGATGGCGAGCCTCCGATTGTGTCGAAGTGTTGGTGTCGAGCGGTGCTGTTGGGTCGGATTATTATTTCGGACTCCCTTCCCATAATGCGGATGGCTTGAACAGCCGTTCTAGGAAGATGTTGGGCGGGGCGACATCGCATTTTGCCACGATGCGTGCCAATATATCGGCCGCTGGTTGTTATCCGGGCTATATGATGAAATTGAGCCCTTGAACAGTGCTAACATTTTAGGACCGCATTGCGATGCGCTACCATTCGGATCTTTGGCATCAAAGTCTTCGTTTATTTGAGATATCGCGAGGTTCGAATCCCTGCGCACCTCTAGGCATTTAATGCCCATGGAGACTGCCATCCGGAGGCCATGCAGAAGGGCCTCGTATTCGGCTGCGTTGTTGGAGTCCATATACATTATCTGAAATGCGTATTGGACTGTGTCCCGGTTGGGGACGTCGGGGCAACGCCTTGACCCCAGGCGGCCAACATTTTGGAGCCGTCAAAGTGCATGATCAATTGGAGTATCGCCGTACTCTTTAGGGAGTTGACGGTCCATTCGACCCGAAGTCGGCCAAAACCTGCGACTTAATAGCTCGTCGTGGCTTATAGGTTATGTCGAATGGAAGGAGCTCTATGGCCCATTTAGCAATCGGCCCGTCGCGTCGCGATTGTTTATAATGTCGTTAAGAGGTACTTGAGGCTACCGTTATCGAACACTCTTGAAAGTAGTGTCGCAGCTTCGGGATGCCATGAACACGCGTATGCTATCTTTTGATAATGTGGGTACGGGACTTGCATGGAGTTAGGGCGGTGGACACATAGTAAACGGTTTTGAAGAGGGAACGGTGTCCGTCCGTTTCTCGTTCGACGACGAGCAACTGCTGACAACTTGATGTGTTGCGGCGATATATAATAGCATTGGTTACGCCCATGTTGGTAGCGGCCGGAACGGTTGTTGCCAATATGGCTTTTATTTCTTGAGTGCGGCGTGCGGCATCCGTCCACTCGAAGTGTTGGTCTTGTTGGAGGAGGCGGTAAAGGTGCGCCTTTTCTCCCAAGCGAAATAAAAGCGGCTTAGAGCAGCTCGCATCGATCATTTTGTATTTGTTTGAGGTCTTTTGGAATATCAATTGTGTGAGCTCGGATCTTGGCTGGGTTTGCTTCAATTCCTCTACGGACACAATGAAGCCAGGAGCTTTCGGCTGGAGCAGCGAAAGCGCATTTTCAGATTGAGCTTAATGTCATATTTTGGAGATTGTCGAATGTGAGCCTCAAGTCGTCTACTAGAGTTTCGACATGCTTGGATTTGCGACCCGTCATCTACATATGCTTCCTTTGTTTTGCCGATCTGGTTTGCGGACATATACGAATCATCGCTGATATGTTGTGTCGGTGTTTTTGAGCCGAAGGGCATTGTGTTAAGCGAGAATGGGCGTATGAAGTGATGAATGATGTTGCTGCTTGGTGCGGCTCCGCCATCTTGATTTAGTGATAGCAGATGCTGCGTCGAGGAAGCACAATGAGTCGTGTCCTGCTGTAGCGTCGATAATTTGATCAATGCGAGGGAGGGGGAAGGGATCCTTTGGGCAAGCCTTATTAAGGTCTTTGAAATCAACACATAGGCACCATGATTTATCCTTCTTTGGTACCATCACCAGATTTGCTAGCCAGTCCGGATGTTTTATATCTATGATGAATCCGGCTTCCAGAAGTTTGGCTAGCTCCTCTCCCATGGCCTGTCTCTTGGGTTCAGAAAAGCGCCGAAGAGCCTATTGGACTGTCTTGAATCCTTTTAGGATATTTAGGCTGTGCTCGGGATAGATCGCTAATGTTTGGGTGGGCGGGTGGAACTAGATCGGAACCCGTCAATTTAAGACTTCGGGGCGAAGTTTCGAACTTGGAAGTTTGGATTTTGAATGCTATCAATGAATCAACCGCCGCTGACTTTAAGTTCGAGGGCTTGATCGACATCCGTCCCTCTGCGGGAATCCGGCATGGAGGATCGGGAATCGGACGTAGCTAGTCCTTAAGATAGAAGAAGAGTCGCCGTATTGCTCCTCTATCACAACAACATGATGGGTAGCACAGGGAGAGTTGATCTCTCTCGGATCGGTTTAGGCCCGATCTGGTGCGTAGTCTATGGCGACTCGAGCGGCGATGCGATCAGAGCTTCGTTCACGGAGGATAGCTCGATCGGATCTAAGCGCTCGGCAAGTTCGAGTTAACGTGAAGATTGGTTTTGATGACGAAGTCATCGTCGACGCAGTGGCGAGCTGGCGGTCATAAGAAAACCACCTAACGAAGAGTCGACCCGGTGGCCAAGGCTCCTTTGGCGATAGTATCGTCTTTAAAAGGCGAGATGAGGCATCCTTCTGGCGGCGGCAACGCGGAGGAACTCTCAATGGAAGCACCAATATGCGTGTCAAAACCGGCGGATCTCGGGTAGGGGTCACGAACTGTGCGTCTAGGTGGATGGTAACAGGAGACAAGGGACACGATGTTTTTACCCAGGTTGGGCCCTCTCGATGGAGGTAATACCCTACTCTGCTTGATTAATATTGATGATATGGGTAGTACAAGAGTAGATCTACCACGAGATCAAGGAGGCTAAACCTAGAAGCTAGCCTATGGTATGATTGTTGTTAGTACTACGGACTAAAACCCTCGGTTTATATAGACACCGAGATAGGGTTAGGGTTACCTGAGTGGGTTACAATGGTAGGAGATTTACATATCCGTATTGCCAAGCTTGCCTTCACGCCAAGGAAAGTCCCATCCGGACACGGAAGAAGTCTTCAATCTTGTATCTTCATAGTCGAGTCCGGCCAGCGGTGATAGTTGACTATCCGGACACCCCTAATCAGGACTCCCTCAAGCTACACAAAGCGAAGACATCAAGCTCATGTTGGTGAATGGGTTTCGGCTCAGGACTCGACAATCACTCAGAGAGAAGGCTGTCCTCCGACTCGAATATACTCAAGATGAAGGTGTTGCGGTCTAGCACTTGTGTCAACCAACTCCTCGACATATTTGACTCACCAAATGAAGGTGTTGGAAGATGCTTCATGGAAAAAGGTCAAAGGTAACACATCCAGATGCGTTGATTTTAATAGTGATGAAGATGACTTGCTTGTGGATGATGATTTACTTGTTGACAACTCTAGTGATGAATACTATGATGAAGCGTCAATTAATCATGCTAATCAAGCGAATGACAATGATAAGGAGAAAATTGAGCTTCTAACTAAAGAACTAAACACTCTTAAGTTGGCTCATGAAACTATCTTGAAGATCATCGTGAACTTTTAAGGGCTCATGAGAGAATTACGCTTTGAAAAACTCAATCTTGAGTAAGAGCATGAATTCTTAAAGGCAATCAATGATGATCTCCATGAAAAGTTCTTCTTACATTGTCAGCGTTTACTCTTATCTACTTACATGCCTCAAGTCAAGTATAGTAACAAGTACAAGAAAGATACTTCCTCTAGTAGTAACAATAATAATGTCAAATCCAATGTTGTTGCTTCTAGTAGTTCTCTTGATTCCACTAATGATTCTCTTAGCCAAGTTACACTTGAGCAAGAAAATAGTTTATTCAAGGGAATTATAGAAAGGTGTTTACAAGAGCCTTGCGGGAGTAAGCAATTGAGGAAATTATGCATAAGCAAGGAAGGCACGGAAGAATCAAGGTGTTGGTTTTGAGCGGAAGTTCAGCGCCAATGGAGTTGAGTGGGAAGAAGATCAATACCCCAAGACAAAGTTTGTTCCTCAACAAAGAAGTATGATCCTACTTCCTTCAAGGGACACAAGCTCAAGATGATCTTCCACCACAAGACCACAAGAACAAAGGCAAGGACAAGCTTCAAGAAAAGATTGATGCATTTGAAGAAGCACCTAAAGCCTCGTTCAAGTGGGTCCCCAAGACTCGTCAAGTTCTACTTCATCAAGTACAACTACAACTCAAGGATTCCCATCAAGATGATGTGGATCGAAGAAGAAGAACTAGAGAGTTCTTGAGGTGACTCAGCCAACATTCTTCACTCATATCATTTGGCAAGAACAAGTGCAATCAACTTTCACATCTTGCACTAGTTCAAGGAGTCACAAACCCTCATGTTGGTAAGGCAAGGGACAAGGTAACCTAATGTTTTCATGGACACCATCTTGTGTGTGCATCACTCTATGTCTATGGATATTCTTGTTTGTTCCTTGTGGGACTAACCCATGTAGGCAAGTTGAAAGTGCAACTCACTCCAAAGGATTGCTCCAAATGATCTACATCAACATTGAGCATCTACATCTTCAACACCTACATGAAGTCATCATCGACAAAACCCAAGGTTAGTTCATCCCTCTAAGGGGTTCTCACATCTAGGGGAGCTTAACTCTAAGAATTGAGTCAAAGCAACTCTAATGGTGTGAACACATCAATGCATTATGTAAAAGTGGTAACCCCCACGAGCTTAAGCGATGAGTATGACCTATGATCAAATGTTCTCATTTGACTCCTAAATCAATATACTCAAATATAGATGACCTAGTCATCGCCAATTGTGATAGATGCTAAAATTGGTTGTGCATGCTTTGCCACATATTTCAATTGCCATCTTATTGTGTGAGCATGTTGGTGCATATTTTACTCATTCAAGGACATCCACTTGTTGTTTTGTTTGTTTGGATTCTTTTCTTTGTGCCAAGTGGATGGACAAGAATGCCTAAGAACCTTCTTTAGCTATCTATGCTTTTCTCGTCTCAAACTCTATTCATGCCACATCACAAAATTTGATCAAGTCAGATTCGAACCACTACGTGTGAGAGCACTCGGAGTCCCGATTAGTCATAGACTTAAACTTCCAAAACCTCTTAGTGATTCTCGGTCGACCGATCCTTCCATTTAGTCCTACAAGAGATCATCAAGTTGATCTCAGTTTTCAATCTCGGTGCAACCGATTTGAACTTCGGTCTCACCGATTTCTTTATGCTGAACACGAGTTATGCATCTCGGTGCCACCGAGTTGTTCCACTCGGTCATACAAGCAGTCGAGCTATATATAGCCACGGGCAAAATTTTGGAAATTTCTCGAAACCCTTTGCCCGCGCAACAGCTCGCTCTGCCATCGTGGTCTCGGATCGTCTCCTCGTCGCCGATGACCTCACATCGCTGGTCTCCGCCGCCGTCAGCGGATTTCGTCCCCCGTTGCCGCCGTAGCAAATCCACCGCCAAGTTAGGGTGTGGACTTAATCTTTAATGCTATCACGTCGATTCTGGCACATTGTTTTCATATTGATTCTTGCCACGATTGAAACTCTTCTATCCAGCCAAAGTAGTTCATAGATTAGATGCGATTCAAATTTTTAGGGTTAGGTTTCATGAAACCATCTCGGACCCACCGAGTTGAAAAACTTCGGTCTCACCGATTGGCTTATGCCATTGCACTAGTGACTCTCGGTGCGGCGAGAAATTACTAATCGGTGCAACCGATTTGAGATTCTGTGAAACCCTAGCAGTCTCGGTACCACCAAGCTGAAACTTCGGTCCAGCAGAGATCATCGATTTAGGTTCCAAAACTGCTTGGTATCACCGAGTTTGAAAATCGGTGGATCGAAATACTTTACGTGGAAAACTAAGACTGAACTTTTGAGTCATTCTTTTGCAAAAACCTCTGCATTTTGTGATGCTCATCTTTTCTATCTCATCTATAACTCTTCACGGGGTCGTGATCAGCTTTTGCGGTATATACGATCAAAGTGACAGCGAGAACATGTCGGAAAAGCGAGATGGACTTGAGTGAGGCACTAGTCCCTCAACCGAGATGAAGGGGCGAAGTGCTCCTAGCAATTTGCCTAAGGCTACAACTAGGCAAGGAGGAAAAGAACTTCAGATTAGGAGGATGAAGATTACAAAGCTGAGGAAGATGAGGCAACTTCCTAGAAAGTGGTGCTCAAGAAGGAATATGGCTCGACAAAGAATACAAAGCCGGGCATGAAGACCAAAATGCTGCGGGAAGACAACCAATATCCAAGGCGAGCATCAACTCAACTGCCTAAAGGCCTGATCCCAAAGACCCGATTCTTTGAAGGAAAGAAGAGGAAGGAAAGGTCAAGAAGACCATGGCCAAAATTGTTGGTCAACCTTCCATGATGGAAGAGGAAGAGCTTCTGCACCAGCTCCAAAGGCAGCTAAGCTTATGGGAGATGCAATCATATTAGGGGCTGCAACATCAAGCCCAAGGAAACACCAAAGCTGCCTCCAAGGCCAAGCAAATTCAAAGAGGAATACTAGGAGTATTCATTCTTTGAAAGAACAAGGCCCGAGTGCCCAATGTTCTTTGAAGATTGAGAGAAGAAGAAGGACAGGTTCTAAGAAAGCTCAAGCCCAAGATACCAGACCACAATGATGCCCATCCACATGGTGAGGACATGAGAATCGGGAAGGATTTAGAGCTGAGGCTGTGGAGAATGGAAGATCCATATGCTTCAAGAAGAAGAACTGTTGTTGACTACGGGTTCCACACAAAGGAACAGCAGGACTTCTATGAAACAATTCTATTGGACAAAAGCCCATAGTCTGTGACATGAGGTGGGTTATTTGGAAATTCATCAAGGAAAATGAACAACACTATCACGGGTGCAAGACAACTTTGTTATACGGGTTACAGATTTTGTTGGACGAAGTTCACCAAGCTGGAATGATGAGCTTATCATGTAGTTCTACTCCTGACACACTTTTACCGGATGGAAGAATAGTTTGGATGTCGAAGGTACAAGGTACCAGTCCACTATTGAAGAATGGGCAAGTCGATCGGTGCCCCCAAGGAGAATGAGGATGACCTAGACATTTATGCAAAGAAGAATTTGGGTCACAATTCAATGGCTCACATGTACAAGGAAATTCCGGACAAGGCATTAGAGACTCACAAGTTTGGATCAGTTCACTTTCTGTGTCGGGGTTGCCAACCATAAATTGGATTCGAGGCACACTTTGTTGCCCAAGTCAGTGACCATAACATGATCGGAGGGCATGCCATCAACATGTTGCATGTGTTTGATGTGCCACGAAGTTCAAAGTCATGAGCACGATCATTGAAACAATCAAGAGGACTGCAGCGGATCGAGAAGAGGGCTGTGGATATACCTCAGATTCAGAATTGATAAACTCAAAAATGGGCACAGGAAAATATCAGTTGGATAAGGAACACTTTCCACTTTATCCGGACTTTGAGGACAATGAGGTTGTCATGTATGAAGATGATCCACAATCAGTTCAAGCTCGGGAGAAGAAGGAGAAGGCAAAGAGGAGAAGGCTGCCAAGATGCCAACTCAAGAGGAGGCATCTGAATATTTCTTGAAAACCAAGCAGGAGCATCTTGGTTACTTGATAGCATCATCTACGAGGATTGAGAAGGGTTGGCCACCTAACTCAAAACCGGAGAGCACGGAAAGAATCATGGAACAAAATTCTATGATCTAGATGTCAAGGTGGCGAGATTGATCGGTTAATGGAGCAGCTGCGAGGATGACATCACGAGGAGAGGAAGGGCAAGACTACCCTTTGTGGCGACCAGACCGAATGGATCCGATCTACGTGCTCGATGTCATCCACTGGATCGATGTCTTGACACCACGATGCTTGAAGGATTTATTGCGAGTAGCAATCACACACTTATTACATCGTTGTCCACGAGGAACTTATTACAATAATATGGCTTAAGGCCATCTAATAATAACAATGGAAGGCTTGGAAGATAAGCGAGTCCATCAACTCCAACGGCATCATGAGTATAGAACCACGACCTAACACCTTACTAAATGTAAATGCGAAAAGTGCATAGCGTGAAAGTTGCAGCCAGCAATTGACACATGGAATATCTTTGGCAATGTAACACATAAAACAATGAAGGAATAAGCCTATACTACATGCATATATGGCTGGTGGTAAGGCTCTCTGATTTATTTTGCATAAAGCTGGTTTTCCCTACAACAAAGGAATAATTTTTTTAACTATCATCGTGGTTGTTAAACATTGAGAATGGTTGACACATTCTCAATCCCAATTAAAAGTACTCATCAAAACCCAATAACTTTTATTTAGAAGTAACATGTTGAGATTCACATGATATTCAATTACGGATACTCAAAAGCGTCCATAACGGGGACACGGCTAATCATGATTAGTTTATACACTCTGAGAGGTTTAGCACTTTTCCCCACAAGACTCGATCGCCTCCGCTTGGTTCTCGCACTTCATGGTGTTTGAAAGCGGATGGCCGAGACATAGTCTTTCGAAGCGCTAGCACCTTACATGTGGGTAGACCGTACCAACCTACATCCCTAACATCAGCTAGCCTACCCGTAAGAGTTATACGACTTAGTCAACTATGCGAGCCCATAATTGGCTTGTGGCTGCACGAAGTTTCAGTTTGAATAATCTTATGATCCCTTAGAGCACAGGTGGTGGTCGAAGAAATACAGGCAAGTCTGATGGAAACCAGGTGCCTCAATCCACCAGGATGTGTGTTTAGGTTGCCACCTTAGATAAACCATTAATTAACAATCTCACATCATCATGGATATTCACTCACCCAATCCACGTCTACTAGCATAGCATGGCATAATAAGCAAGCGTAGAAGTAACTCCCAAGGTTTCATAAGTAAAAGCAGGTAATAGGTACTACCTCAATCTACTTCCCAAACCCACAATTTAATTTGATCCTAAACATGCAAGTGTTTGAGGATAGATCTAATGCATAAAAACTGGGTATGAGAAGAGTATGATCAAAGTGTTACTTGCCTTCTTGATGATCCATGAGACCTAGAGATTGAGTAACAAGCGGCGCACTCTGGGTGATCTAGCGAGACAAACAACAAGCATACAATAAGTACTCATCTAATGCGAAATCTCGAATAAAAGATCTAACAGAAAGTTTAACTTAAGAACCCTGGTTGCAAAGATTGAATCAAAATAAACATCGAAAGTCGAAACTTCGAGAAACGACTCGGTTTGCAATCTGAAACTAGGTCAAAATTTCACAGTAGCAAAACTCTGTGAAAGTAGGTTAGTCGAACGGCGGTTTCGTTCTGAAACTTCGGTAGCGAATCACTGATTCGATAAGCGAGCAAGAAATAAAACAGATTTGAAAATCGGATCGAATCGAATCGAGAAAAATAGCGGATTAAATCCGATTAAAAAAAGCGACGAGCGGTTTAAATAGCGGACGTTAGTTAGCAGAACTAATCAACGAACACGTTCATTGAAGCGAGCGGTTGGTGAGCGTTCGTTAAATAAGAAAACCGAAAAAAAATAAAACCATCTAGGGTTTTAAAAAACCGAACATCTCTTTTTAAAAAAAACGGATCGGTTTTTTAGAAAACGGATCGGCGGGCGAGGCGGCGGCTACCTCGGTGGCTCTGGCGAGCTCGTGAGACTCAGTGAGGTCGGGAGGCGGTGGCGCGAGGCGGGTGAGTGCTCGGCGGCGGCGGCAGCGGGGTTGCGGCGCGTCACTCTGGCGAGGCGAGGCTCGGTCAGGCAGGTGAGGCGGTGGCTCGGGGTGAGAGAGCCGGGTTATAAAGTGTGGGTGGCTTGGGGAGGCGGTGAGGCTGGCGGAGGCCGGACTCGGCGGCGGGTGGCGTCTGTGTGGGAGTCCTTGGTTGAGGAGGAGAGGAGGTGGGCAGGCGTGGGCGGGGCTGGCTGGCTGGGCAGTGGGCCTTAGCCCGAAGTGCGCGATTTTTTAAATTAAAATTTAAACCAAGCAATTAAAAAAATACCAAATGAACTCGATTTTAATAAAACAAATTTTCCCGACTCCTAAATTTGGGCGAACAAAATGAACTTTAAAAGCGGCAAACATGCATAATTTTTTTAAAAGCTCATTTTGCCTAAGCAAAATAAATCTTTCAAAACCAAATTTTGATTTATTTACAATATCTTCATTTTTCCTAAATGTTGGGAAAGTCATATTATTCCCTCTCTTAAAACTTTTATAGGAAAACTTTATGAAGATAATTTAAATAAATCAAATGATCCTATTTTCAAAATTTGAGAAAATCCCAAATATGAAAATAATGAAACTTCCAACTCTCTCAGGGTCCTTGAGTTGCGTGAAATTTTCTAGGATCGGAAAAATGCGAGAAAATATGATATGCATGATGACCTAATGTATAACATTCCAAATTGAAAATTTGGGATGTTACAAACCTACCCCTAAGATGAATCTAGCCCTCGAGATTGGGTTAACTAGAAAATAGGTGAGGTGGTCCTTAAGCAAAACTTCCTCTCTTTCCCGGTGGCTTCATCCTCGGTGTGGTGGTTCCTTTGAACTTTGCAAAACTTGATAACCTTCTGCGGGTAACTCTCTTTGGCATAATCGAGAATCTTAACTGGTTTTCCTCATATGTCAAGTCATCCTTCAACTGAATTGCTTCGGTGTACTTGTGTCTCTTAGCGGTACCTCTGCTATCTCGGGGTGACATTTCTTCAAGCTGAGAAACATGGAATACATCATGAACTCTGACAGTCCTTACAGCAATTCCAACTTATCGTAACTTCTCCCG
The DNA here is from genome assembly GCA_021605205.1 of Aegilops longissima. Classification (NCBI taxonomy): domain Eukaryota; kingdom Viridiplantae; phylum Streptophyta; class Magnoliopsida; order Poales; family Poaceae; genus Aegilops; species Aegilops longissima. Next base: position 35,525 of record JAHIAM010001685.1, read on the forward strand.
AGCGTTGCAAAATCTTATATGGTCCAACGAAATGGGGTGCTAACTTTCCTTTAACTCCAAAGCGCTTAACTCCTCGGCGGGGATACTCTAAGATATACTCTGTCTCCAACTTCATACTCAATCGCTTTGCGCTTTGAATCGGTGTAGCTCTTACATGCAGGTGGGCTACCTTGAGCACATCTCGAATCAACAACCTACATTCCGACTCCTTAATCAAATCTGGTCCAAACAAGCGGCGATCTCGGTTTCATCCCATGACAACGGTGTCCTGCACCTTCTTCCATCTGAGCCTCGAAAGGTGCCATCTTTAAGCTGGTTTAGTAGCTGTTGTTGTTGTAGGAAAATTCTGCATCTGACAAATTATCATCCCAGCTAGATCCATAATCTAGTGCACAAGCTCTCGACATGTCCTCCAAAATCTGATTGACTCTCTCGGTCTGCCCATTAGTGCGTGGGTGGAAAGCTGTCTTGAATTCTAGTCTGGTACCCAATGTTTCGTACAAGCTGGTTCCAAAATTTCGAGTAAGCTGGGTTCCTCTATCCGTCTGATGCTCCTCGGAACTCCGTGTAAGCACACAATTCTGGTCATGTATATCTTTGCCAACTTAGCACTGCTATAGGTAGTCTTATTTGGAATGAAATGAGCTACCTTCGTCAAGCGATCGACTATGACCCAAATCGAGTCATATCTGAGCGAGTCTTTGGCAAACCTGTGATGAAATCCATGCCTAGTTTATCCACTTCCATTGGGTATCGGCAGCGGTTGTAACAATCCTGCTAACCGATGCTCTGCCTTTACTTTCGACATAAATACATAAAGCTGCTACATACTCCATAATATCCTTCTTCATTCGGTCCACGAAAATATTCTTCAAATCCAAATACATCTTGGTATTTCCTGGGTGAATCGAATAGGGTGAATCATGAGCTTCTTGTAAAATCAACTTCGATCTACGGGTCATTAGGCGCATAAACACGGTCTTCAAACCATAGGGTATCGTGCTCATCCTCACGAAATCCTTTAGCTTTTCCTTTGCCCATTTTCTCCTTTATAGAGGCAACTTCCTTATCTGCCTTTTGGGCTTCTCGATTTTGTCCATCGATTATCATTGAATCTCAATGCTGCTACATAGCCTCTGGAACTATTTCCAAACATAGTTCTCGAAGGTCCTCGGCTAACTCATTGGGTATTCCTCCCATCATTAGGGTATTGGCGTGGCTCTTACGGCTAAATCGTGCTGCTTTCGACATTAGCCTTTCAGGGTGATAATGCAATCTCATATCATAATCCTTGATTAGCTCTAACCATCTCCTTTATGCGAGATTCAATTCATACGTGTGAAGATGTACTTCAAACTCTTGTGATCCGTGTATACTTCAAAATGATTTCCAATGAGAAAATGTCTCCACGTCTTCAAGGCATACTGTGGCTGCTAACTCTAAATCATGAGTGGCATAATTCAACTCATGAGGCTTGAGTTGTCGTGAAGCATCTGAAACAACTCTTCCTTCCTGCATAAGCACGGCTCCAAGTCCTCGGCGTGAAGCGTGTAATACACCTCATAATCCTTAGTCGATCGGCAATATCAAAAGCTGGTGAGGTAACCAATCTTTCCTTCAACTCCTGAAAACTTGCCTCACAGTCCTCGGTCCATATGAATTTGTTTTCCTTCTTCAACAATTCTGTCATAGGCTTTGCAATCCTTGAGAAATTCTCAATGAATCTTGGTAGTATCCTGCGAGTCAAGGAAACTCGAATCTCTCAAGCTGTCGTTGGTGCTTCCCATTTGATTCTGGTCTCAACTTTTGTGGGGTCAACTGCTATCCCTTCTCCGGATATAACATGTCAAGAAATCCAACTTCCTTTAGCCAAAACTCACATTTCTGAACTTGGCATACAAGCTGGTGTTCCCTCAGTTTCTCCAAAACCAATCGCAAATGTTCCTTGTGTTCCTCTTCATTCTTTGAAAAAATCAAAATGTCATCAATGAACACCACGACGAACTTATCCAAAAACTCCATAAACACTTTGTTCATCAGGTTCATGAAATAGGCTGGTGCGTTAGTCAGTCCAAATGACATAACGGTATACTCATACAGTCCATATCTCGTGGTAAATGTTGTCTTGGGTATGTCTTGCTCCCGAATCTTCAGCTGATGGTACCACGATACATAAGTCGATCTTGGAAAACACTTTGGCTCCTTGCAAGCGATCAAGCAGATCATTTATCATAGGTAGTGGGTACTTGTTCTTGATTGTTACCTCATTCAATCCACGGTAATCAACAACCATTCTCAACGATCCATCCTTCTTCTCTACTAACAAAGCGGGTGATCCCCAAGGTGAAGAACTTGGGCGAATAAAACCTTTATCCAATAGTTCCTTAATCGCTTCTTGATTTCTGCCAAATCCTTTGCGGGCATCACATGCGGTAAGCCGATATCGGGCCTGTTCACGGCAGCAGCTCGATCAAAACTCGATGTCTCTATCCGGTGGCATTCACGGCAATTCTTAGGAAATACATCAGGATAATCCTTTACCACTGGTACTTCTTCTGTACCACTCGATAAGCAATTAACTTGTGCTCTCCTCGGCTCGTGCCGTGACACATATAATCCTCCTTCCTTACGGTGTGGTGAGCAAAATTGACCTTGTGGTACAATCTATGTTTCCTCCATACTTTGATAACCAATCCATTCCTAATATCACATCAATCCATGGGATTCCGAACTATTAGGTTTGAGGAAAACATAGTGTCCAATCCTTAGTGGCGATCGATCACACCATTTACTAGCCGTGTTCTGCTCGGGTGAGGTTACTAGCATGGGTGACCTAAGGGCTTGGGTTGGTAAATTGTACTTATCCACAAATCCTTGATATGTATGAATCGATGCACGATGTCGAAAAGAACAACTGCGATAAATGACAACAAAAACTTACGATTCTTGCATCGGGCTGATCTTCAACCTCCTCCACATCAATGTGGTTCACATCCCCTGTTGAAAGGTTTGGCTTCTTTCGAGCTTCCATTGCCATTTCCATTACGGTATACGGGCGGTCATTTGCATAGTGCCGGTCTTGCGGCACTTAAAGCAAATAATGTGACTCGAGTCTACCTTGGATGGTGTTGACGGGTTGGTGTGGTTACATCCATTGTTTCCTCCATTCCGTTCCCATTCTTGGTGCCATTATGGTTGTCTGAATTACCTCCTCCATGGGTATCTGAAACTGAATTCCTGATTTATGGGTATATGAGGCTTCTGCTGGGATCGAGTTATACTTCCCTTGTCCATACTTCGCTTGCGGTTCTCAATTCTTTGCTGCTTTCCTTCAATCATGAGAGCTCGGTCTACTAACTCCTGGTAGTTGTTGAAACTTGCTACCATCAACGGCATCTGAACTCATCATTCAGTCCTGCTAGAAACTTCTCTGTTTTGCAGCGTCTGTGCTTAGCGTCATCAGGGCATAACGTGCTAATTTGCTAAAATCATCCACGTCTTGGTCAACAGTCCTTCCTCCTTGGCGTAAGTTGCGAAACTCACGATTCTTCATGGCCATGGCTCCTGCTGAAACATGGGCGGTCTGGCTTCTTGGCTGGTCCCATGTGGCGGTGTCTCTGGGGTAAGTGGCTGTGAAATTCTCCCACCATCTTCTGCTGGGTCCTTCAAGCTGGTGTCTGCAAACTTCACTCTTTCACCATCTGTGCATCCTGCGTGGTCAGCTCCTTCCTATCTTGCGGGCCGGTCATACTGCTACAATCGGCTCGGTGCTACTAGAATACACGGCGGATTCAGTCTAAGAAGCGAGTCGGATGATCCGCGGTGGTGGTGGTGGCGGTGGGTTGTTGTTGTTGTTGTTGTTGTTCTACACCAATGTTTGAATCGGGGTATTCTGCTGCTGGATCAATTGGGTGATCTCTGGCGGAAAAGCGAATCCGAGAGTCGGCGTCTCGGAGGCATCGATGGGTTTAGAAAAGAAGAGAAATGTAGAATAGAATGAGGTCTAAGGAATCACTACCCAAATGCACATGAGCAAATGCACAAAATCACTTCATTCAATCAAACAAGGGCTTACAGCGATCTAACTATCATAAAAGTCGTGTACTATAATGTTTACATGGAGGAATACTACTAATATGTGGGGACTTCTACTAATTTGAACGGTGGAAGACTCCATGATGTACTGCTCGACCGTCTTCAAAGTCGGGTTCACTTGGATCCGAATCGGTGTCGTCGATGTTAATGTAGTCGCTTGGGTATTCGACATCTGGTCTTCATTCTGGCGCCAACTTCTTCTTGAGTTCTTGATCTCGTACTTAAGATCGTTATTGTGTCTTGCGAGCTACGATCTCGTCCATGTAGTCCTTGCGTGTAGTCTTTAGTTCTTCTTCGGTTCGATGATCCTTCCTTTGTCTTACGCAACTCCAACATGTCATTGCACATTTGGTTCTCTGGCGTCGAATGTGCTGATTTAACTCTGGATGAAAGCTGCAATGGACCTATCCTTCTTGGTCTGACGGCGTCCCGGTTGTCATCTCGGCGTCCATAAATCTGGTAAATGGTATCCTTGAGGTCTTCTTGATAAACTTCTCCAATCGTCCCATGGTAGCGTGAGCTGCCATGCTCTTTCCCAGACTCAAGTTGGTGCCTGAAAACACTATCTATAGGCTTGGTGATTGGGGTGAATGTCCTTCTGGGCGTGGCGTGAATCTTCGGCGCTCCTCTTGAGCGAGTGGCGTTGAAAGTCGGTGAAGCTTGGTAGTCAATGTTCGGTGCTTAGTAACTTCCTTCAAGTGAAATCCAAAGGTGTGCCTTCATCCGGTTGGGTGTACACGATCTTCGCATCCGTCATCCTAATGAGAGTAGAAAAGATGAGGAGTTAGAAAATGGGAAGAGTAGTGATCTATGGCTTTAACTTAGTGGTGGTGTCCTACGGTCGGCGTGTGCTCGATACCATTCTCTGTGGCGACCAGACCGAATGGATCCGATCTACGTGCTCGATGTCATCCTGGATCGATAATCTGACACCACAGTACTTGAAGGATTTATTGCGAGTAGCAATCACACACTTATTACATCGTTGTCCACAAGGAACTTATTACAATAATATGTCTTAAGGCCATCTAATAATAACAGCGGAAGGCTTGGAAGATAAGCGAGTCCATCAACTCCAGCGGCATCACTGAGTATAGAACCACGACCTAACACCTTACTAAATAAATGCGAAAATGCATAGCGTGAAAAGTTGCAGCCAGCAATTGACACATGGAATATCTGGCAATGTAACACATAAAGAGCAATGAAGGAATAAGCCTATACTACATGCATATATGGCTGGTGGTAAGGCTCTCTGATTTATTTTGCATAAAGCTGGTTTTCCCTACAACAAAGGAATAATTTTTTTAACTATCATGGTGGTTGTTAAACATTGAGAATGGTTGACAGCATTCTCAATCCCAATTAAAAGTACTCATCGAAACCCAATAACTTTTATTTAGAAGTAACATGTTGAGATTCACATGATATTCAATTACGGATACTCAAAGCGTCCATAACGGGGACACGGCTAATCATGATTAGTTTATACACTCTGTAGAGGTTTGCACTTTTCCCCACAAGACTCGATCGCCTCCGCTTGGTTCTCGCACTTCATGGTGTTTGAAAGCGGATGGCCGAGACATAGTCTTTCGAAGCGCTAGCACCTTACATGTGGGTAGACCGTACCAACCTACATCCCTACATCAGCTAGCCTACCGTAAGAGTTAGCACGACTTAGTCAACTCATGAGCCCATAATTGGCTTGTGGCTGCACGGAAGTTTCGGTTTGAATAATCTTATGATCCCTTAGAGCACAGGTGGCGGTCCGAAGAAATCTGAGCAAGTCTGATGGAAACCAGGTGCCTCAATCCACCCGGATGTGTGTTTAGGTTGCCACCTTAGATAAACCATTAATTAACAATCTCACATCATCATGGATATTCACTCACCCAATCCCGTCTACTAGCATAGCATGGCATAATAAGCAAGCGTGAAGTAACTCCCAAGGTTTCATAAGTAAAAGCAGGTAATAGGTACTACCTCAATCTACTTCCCAAACCCACAATTTAATTTGATCCTAAACATGCAAGTGTTTGAGGATAGATCTAATGCATAAAACTGGGTATGAGAAGAGTATGATCAAAGTGTTACTTGTCTTCGATGATCCATGAGACCTAGAGATTGAGTAACAAGCGGCGCACTCCGGGTGATCTAGCGAGACAAACAACAAGCATACAATAAGTACTCATCTAATGCGAAATCTCGAATAAAAGATCTAACCAGAAAGTTCAACTTAAGAACCCTGGTTGCAAAGATTCGAATCAAAATAAACATCGAAAGTCGAAACTTCGAGAAAACGACTCGGTTTTGCAATCTGAAACTAGGTCAAAATTTCACAGTAGCAAAACTCTGTGAAAGTAGGTTAGTCGGGCGGCGGTTTCGTTCTGAAACTTCAGGCGCTTGAATCACTGATTCCGATAAGCGAGCAAGAAATAAAACAGATTTGAAAATCGGATCGGAATCGAATCGGAAAAATAGCGGATTAAATCCGATTAAAAGAAAAGCGACGAGCGGTTTAAATAGCGGACGTTCGTTAACAGAACTAATCAACGAACACGTTCATTGAAGCGAGCGGTTGGTGAGCGTTCTTTAAATAAGAAAACCGAAAAAAATAAAACCATCTAGGGTTTAAAAAACCGAACATCTCTTTTTAAAAAAAACGGATCGGTTTTTAGAAACTCGGATCGGTAGGCGGGCGGCTACCTCGGTGGCTCTGCTGGTGAGCTCAGCGAGGCTCGGCGAGGAGTTGGGAGGCGGCTGGGCGGCGAGGCGTGAGGTGCTCGGCGGCGCTTCTGGCGGGGTTGGCGGCGTCCTGGCTGGCGGCGAGGCTCGGTCGAGGCCAGCAGGTGAGGCGGCGGCAGCTCGAGGTGAGAGAGGCGGGTTATAAAGGTTGGGTGGCTTGGGAGGGCAGGTGAGGCGGGCCGGACTCAGTGGCGGCGGGTGGCGTCTTGGCGTGAGTCCTTGGCTTGAGGAGGAGAGGAGGTGGGGAGGCTGGGCAGTGGGCCTTGGCCCAGAAGTGACACGATTTTTTAAATTAAAATTTAAACCAAGCAATTAAAAAATACCAAATGAACTCCGATTTTAATAAACCAAATTTTCCCGACTCCTAAATTTGAGCGAACAAAATGAACTTTAAAAGCAGCAAACATGCATAAATTTTTTAAAAGCTCATTTTGCCTAAGCAAAATAAATCTTTCAAAACCAAATTTTGATTTATTTACAATATCTTCATTTTCCTAAATGTTGGGAAAGTCATATTATTCCCTCTCTTAAAATTTTATAGGAAAACTTTATGAAGATAATTTAAATAAATCAAATGATCCTATTTTCAAAATTTGAAAATCCCAAATATGAAAATAATGAAACTTCCAACTCTCTCAGGGTCCTTGAGTTGCGTGAAATTTTCTAGGATCGGAAAAAATGCGAGAAAATATGATATGCATGATGACCTAATGTATAACATTCCAAATTGAAAATTTGGGATGTTACAACCACCAATGTGTTTGCCAAAGTGCCCAGAGCCAGAGGTCGGTTGCAGTGCAGTGGAGGCAGTAGAGCAACAACTTGGCACCAGCCACTGCCCCTACGGTTCGAGTGCAACCAGCTCCAGCACCAACTCCTCCAGCTCCATCCACTTCAACTGAAACCTTCATCCAAGGAGCCATCTCTACACCACCACAAGAAGATCAAGCACGAGAGTCGATCTAGCACGATGCATTTTCTTTGAACTTTTGGTAACATCTTGCCAAGGAGGAGAAAATGTATAGATCATAAACCGAGAGAGAGAGAGAGAGTGTTGCTTTTGTTCTCTCTTGCTTTATTTGGTGGTTTTCAATCTTTGTTTGCTTTTGGTTGAGATACTATGCTTGTGAGACATTGATGATCATGTGTTTGATCATAAGCTACACTTATGCATGCTTGACATTATCCTATCTATCTTATGTGATCACTCACTATGCTTGGTGATGAGTGCATGTATTCATTATTTATTATTTTGGCGCTCCACCAAGATGTATGTGACATGGAAGAGTGACCCATGAGCCTAATTCATTGTGCATTTGCAGTCCAAAGCAAATCTAAAACTATGCACAAATTTGGGGAGCTCTTGCTTATCACATGCTTCTCAAGCGACGATGTTATTTAAATTTTATTATCATTTGTCGAGCTTTGATCTATATGTTGTCATCAATTACCAAAAGGGAGATTGAAGTGCAACTATCCTAGGTGGTTTTGGTAATTCATAACAACATATAGCTCATTGAGCTAATGCTATTCCAAGACTATTATTTCAGGAAAGCTCAATGAATGGCATGGCATGGATGATGAAAGTGGATCCTCAAAATACTAAGGACAAAAGTTGGCTCAAGCTCAAAAGCTCAAGACTCTTCATTTTACATTTTAGTGATCCAAGATCACATTGAGTCTATAGGAAAAGCCAATACTATCAAGAAGGGATGAGGTGTTGCTTAATGAGCCTCTTGCTTCATGTGCTTAGTGATATGCTCCAAAACCCTCAACTACTTTCCCACATCCACAAATAACCTAAACCTAAAGCCAAAATCGGTCACACCGATTCTTTCTATCAGCGCCACCGATTCCAAAGTCATAGCCTTGCCGCAAACCCTAAGCAAATCGGTCTTACCAATAGGGATCTCGGTCTCACGAGATAGGGTTACAATCTCTTTGTTTCCCTTCATAACGTTTCGGTCTAACGAAGTGGCGTCGGTCCCACGAGATTGCAATGTAAACTCTCTGTTTCCTTTTTGTAACATTTGATCTCACGAAAAGAGCAAATCTGTCCCCTGAGTTTACGACCAACTCTCTGGAAAGCTTATTACCAAATCGGTCTCACGAGTTTGTATGTCGGTCTCAACGAGATAACGTTATGCCCTAACCCTAACGAATCGGCCTCACCGAGATGCATGTCGATCCACGAAAATCACTAACGGTCACTAGGTTTACTAAATCGGTCCGGCCGAGTTTAACAATTCGGTCCCACCGAGTTTGGTAAATTATGTATATGATTAGATTTTGTGTGGAGGCTATATACCCCTCCACCTCCTCTTCATTCGTGGAGAGCCATCGAACGAACCTACACTTCCAAATTGCCATTTAGAGAGAGAACCACCTACTCACGTGTTGAGGCCAAGATATTCCATTCCTACCATATGAATCTTGATCTCTAGCCTTCCCCAAGTTGCTTTCACTCAAACCCTCTTTCCACCAGATCCAAAACCTATGAGAGAGAGTTGAGTGTTGGGGAGACTATCATTTGAAGCACAAGAGCAAGGAGTTCATCATCAACGCACCATTTGTTACTTCTTGGAGAGTGGTGTCTCCTAGATTGGCTAGGTGTCACTTGGGAGCCTCAGACAAGATTGTGGAGTTGAACCAAGGAGTTTGTAAGGGCAAGGAGATCGCCTACTTGTGAAGATCTACCGCTAGTGAGGCAAGTCCTTAAGTGGCGGCGGCCATGGTGGGATAGACAAGGTTGCTTCTTCGTGGACCCTTCGTGGGTGGAGCCCTCCGTGGACTCGCGCAGCCGTTACCCTTCGTGGGTTGAAGTCTCCATCAATGTGGATGTATGATAGCACCACCTATCAGAACCACGCCAAAAACATCCGTGTTTCCAATTGCGTTTGAATCCTCCAAACCCTTCCCTTTACTTTCTTGCAAGTTGCATGCTTTAATTTCCGCTGCCTATACACTCTTTGCATGCTTGCTTGAATTGTGTGATGATTGCTTGACTTGTCCTAAAATAGCTAAAATATGCCAAACTCTAAAATTGGGAAAAGGTTAAGTTTTTATTGGTTAAATAGTCTAATCACCCCCCTCTAGACATACTTCAGGTCCTACAACTCTCCGTGAAGCTCTGCTGGATCGGAGTTCGCGAGCGTCATCGAGCTGAGCGTGTCTTGAACTCGGAGGTGCCATGCGTTCGGTACTTGGATCGGTCGGATCGTGAATATGCGACTACATCAGCGTGTTGTGTTAGCGCTTCCGCTTCGGTCTCACGAGTGCGTGGATACACTCTCCCCTCTCGTGCGGGGGGCACCTCTAGACACAACAATTGATCTCTTGATCTCTTAGCCTTGTGCGGTGCCCCCTCCACCATATTCCACCTCGGTCATATCGTAGCGATTGCTTAAGCGAAGCCTGCGTGATAACAACATCATCATCGTAAACACTTGTCATCTTGTGGAACTCTCCTGAAGCTCTGCTGGATCGAGTTAGCGGGGCGTCATCGAGCTGAGCGTGTGCTGAACTCGGAGGTGCCGTCGTTCGGTACTTGGATCGGTCGGATCATGAAGATGTCGACTACATCAACGCGTTGTGCTAACGCTTCCGCTTCGGTCTCACAGTGCGTGGACACACTCTCCACTCTCGTTGCTATGCATCACCATGATCCTGCGTGTGCGTAGGAAATTTTTGAAATTACTACGTTCCCCAACAGATAATATCACCATGGAACATTCCCTTTACCTTCAGGATTAGTGTTGAACCTAAAATAAATGTTATTTGGTGTTTGCGTTGAGCATAATGTGATTGGATCATGTTTATTGCAATACGGTTATTCATTTAAGTCAAAGAATAATTGTTATTCTGTTTACATGAATAAAACCTTATGTAATCATACACCCAAGGTGAATGGATTATTGAATCTCGATCGTAGTGATACACATATTCATAAATATTGATGCCAATGGATGCAAAAGTTGATAAAGATAGTGCAACATATTTGTGTACTTGCCATTTAGAGTCATATTGGTGTAAAGCGCATGAAGAAACTCCATGTTGATGGGCTTTTGGAATCACTTGATTATGAATCACTTGATGCTTGCGAACCATGCCTCATGGGCAAGATGACTAAGACTCCGTTCTCCGGAACAATGGGCGAAACAAGCTGACTTATTGGAAATAATACATCTTGATGTATGCGGTCCGATGAGTGTTGAGGCTCATGGCGGGTATCGTTATTTTCCGACCTTCACAGATGATTTGAGAAGATATGGGTATATCTACTTGATGAAACATAAATGCGAAACATTTGAAAAGTTCAAAGAATTTCAGAGTGAAGTGTAAAATCATCGTAACAAGAAAATAAAGTTTCTATGATCTGATCGCGGAGCGAATATTTGAGTTCTGAGTTTGGTCTTCGTTCGGAGCGATGTGGAATAGTTTCGCAACTCACGCCACCTAGAACACCACATCATAATGGTGTGTCCGAACATCATAACCGTACTTTATTAGATATGGTGCGATCTATGATGTCTCTTAATGATTTATCACTATCATTTTGGGGTTATGCATTAGAGACAGCTGCATTCACATTAAATAGGGCACCGTCTAAATCCATTGAGACGACACCATATGAACTGTGGTTTGGCAAGAAACCTAAGCTGTCATTTCTTAAAGTTTGGGGCTGCAATGCTTATGTGAAAAAGCTTCAACCTGATAATCTCAAACCCAAATCAGAGAAGTGCGTCTTCATAGGATACCCAAAAAGAAATTGTTCGGTACACCTTCTATCACAGATCCGAAGGCAAGATCTTTGTTGCTAAGAGTGGATCCTTTCTAGAAGGAGTTTCTCTCGAGAAAAAGTGAGTGGGAGGAAAGTAGAACTTGATGAGGTAATTGTACCTTCTCTCTAATTGGAAAGTAGCTCATCACTGAAATCAGTTCGATGATGCCTACACCAATTAGTGAGGAAGTTAATGATGATAATCAAGAAACTTCATATCAAGTTACTACCTAACCTCGTGAGGTCAACAGTCGATCGATTGCGAGTGAATGCAGTAATCCTGTTACGGAAGTCATGTTACTAGACCATGATGAACCTACGAACTATGAGGAAGCGATGATGAGCCCAGATTACGACGGATGGCTTGAGGCCATGAAATCGAGATTGAATCCATGTATGAGAACAAAGTGTGGACTTTGGTGGACTTGCCCGATGATCGGCAAGGCATTTAGAATAAATGGATCTTCAAGAGGAAGATGGACACTAATAGTAGTATTACTATCTACAAAGCTCGACTTGTCGAAAAGGGTTTTGACAAGTTCAATATATTGACTATGTTGAGATTTTCTCACTCGTGTCGATGCTTAAAGTCTGTCCAAATCATGTTGTAATTGCCACATTTTATGAAATCGACAAATGGATATCAAAACTGCATTCCTTAATGGATTTATTAAAGAAGAGTTGTATATAGTACAACGAGAAGGTTTTATCAATCCTAAAGGTGCTAACAAAATGTGCAAGCTCCGGCGATCCATCTATGGACTGGTGCAAGCATCTCGGAGTTGGAATATACACTTTGATAAGTTGATCAAAGCATATAATTTTATCTGAGACTTGCGGTGAAGCATGTATTTACAAGAAAGTGAGTGGGAGCACTACAACCTTTCTGATAAGTATATGTGAATGACATATTGTTGGTCAGAAATGATGTAGAATTTTCTGGAAAGCATAAAGGAGTGTTTGAAAGGAGTTTTTCAAAGAAAGACCTCGGTGAAGCTGCTTACATATTGAGCATCAAGATCTATAGAGATAGATCAAAGCGCTTGATAAGTTTTTAATTGAGTACATACCTTGACAAGATTTTGAAGTGGTTCAAAATGGAACAGTCAAGAAGGAGTTCTTGCACTGTGTTGCAAGGTGTGAAATTGAGTAAAGACTCAAAACCTAACCACGACGAGAAAATAGAAAGAGAATGAAAAGTCGTTCCCTATGCCTCAGTCATAGGTTCTATAAAGTATGCTATGATGTGTACCAGACCTATTGTGTACCTCACCATGAGTTTGGCAAGAGGGTAAAATAGTGATCCAGGGTGGATCCTTTGGACATCGATCAAAATTATCCTTAGTGTAATAAGGATATGTTTCTCGGTTATGGAAGTGACAAAAGGTTAGTAAATAAGGGTTACATTGATACAAAATTTGACACTGATCCAGATGACTCTAAGTCCCAATCTGGATACATGTTAAAAGTGAGAGCAATTAGCTAGAGTAGCTCCGTGCAGAGCATTGTAGACATAGAAATTTGCAAAATACATACGGATCTGAATGTGGCAGACCCATTGACTAAACTTCTCTCACAAGCAAAACATGATCACACCTTAGTACTCTTTGGGTGTTAATCACATGGCGATGTGAACTAGACTATTGACTCTAGTAAACCTTTTGGGTATTGGTCACATGGCCATGTGAACTATAGAGTGTTAAATCACATGACGATGTGAACTATTGGTGTTAAATCACATGGCGAAGTGAACTAGATTATTGACTCTAGTGCAAGTGGGAGACTGAAGGAAATATACCCTAGAGGCAATAATAAAGTTATTATTTATATTTCCTTATATCATGATAAATGTTTGTTATTTATGCTAGAATTGTATTAACTTAGGAAACTTCGTACATGTGTGAATACATAGACAAAGCAGTGTCACTAGTATGCCTCTACTTGACTAGATCGTTAATCAAAGATGGTTAAGTTTCCTAACCATAGACATGAGTTGTCATTTGATGAAAGGGATCACATCATTAGAGAATGATGTGATTGACTTGACCATCCGTTAGCTTAGCACTATGATCGTTTAGTTTATTGCTATTGTTTTCTTCATAACTTATACATGTTCCTATGACTATGAGATTATGCAACTCCGAATACGGAGGAACACTTAGTGTGCTATCAAGCGTCTAGCGTAACTAGGTGATTATAAAGATGCTCTACGTGTATACGATCGTGTTTGTTGAGTTGGCATAGATCAGGATTAGGATTTGTCACTCCGATTGTTGCAGAGGTATCTCTGGGCCCTCTCGGTAATGCACATCATGCTACCTCTTGAGCACTGCGTTGGTTTTCCCTTGAAGAGGAAAGGGTTATGCAGTAAAGTAGCGTAAGTATTTCCCTCGGTTTTTGAGAACCAAGGTATCAATCCAGTAGGAGACCACGCTCGAGTCCCACGCACCTAGACAAACAAATAAGAACCTGCAACCAACGCGATAAAGGGTTGTCAATCCTTCACGGTCACTTACGAGTGAGATCGATAGATATGATAAGATAATATTTTGGTATTTTTATGATAAAGATGCAAAGTAAAATAAAAGGCAATAAAAATAACTAAGTGTTGGAAGATTAATATGATGGAAAATAGACCCGGGGGCCATAGGTTTCACTAGTGGCTTCTCTCAAGAGCATAAGTATTACAGTGGGTGACCAAATTACTGTTGAGAAATTGATAAAATTGAGCATAGGTATGATCATGTATATAGGCATCACATCCGCGACAAGTAGACCGAAACGATTCTGCATCTACTACTATTACTCCACACATCGACCGCTATCCGGCATGCATCTAGAGTATTAAGTTCATAAGAACGAGTAATGCTTTAAGTAAGATGACATGATGTAGAGGATAAACTCATGCAATATGATATAAACCCCATCTTTTTATCCTCGATGGCAACAATACAATCGTGCCTTGCTGCCCTTTGTCAATGGGAAAGGACACATAAGATTGAACCCAAAGCTAAGCACTTCTCCCATTGCAAGAAAGATCAATCTAGTAGGCCAAACCAAACTGATAATTGAAGAGACTTCAATCTCTTTGTTTCCTTCATAACGCTTCGGTCTAACGAAGTGAGCGATCGGTCCCACCGAGATTGCAATGTAAACTCTCTGCTTCCTTTTTGTAACATTTCGATCTCACCAAAAGAGCAAATCTGTCCCACCGAAGTTTACTTCGACCAACTCTCTCGAAAGCTTATTACCAAATCGGTCTCACCGAGTTTGTGTAATCGGTCTCACCGAGATAACGTTATGCCCTAACCCTAACCGAATCGGCCTCACCGAGATGCATGTCAGTCCCACCGAAAATCACTAACGGTCACTAGGTTTACTAAATCGGTCCGGCCGAGTTTAACAATTCGGTCCCACCGAGTTTGGTAAATTGTGTGTAATAGTTAGATTTTGTGTGGAGGCTATATATACCCCTCCACCTCCTCTTCATTCGTGAGAGAGCCATCGAATCGAACCTACACTTCCAAATTGCCATTTCGAGAGAGAACCACCTACTCACGTGTTGAGGCCAAGATATTCCATTCCTACCATATGAATCTTGATCTCTAGCCTTCCCTGTTGCTTTCCACTCAAACCCTCTTTCCACCAGATCCAAAACCTATGAGAGAGAGTTGAGTGTTGGGGAGACTATCATTTGAAGCACAAGAGCAAGGAGTTCATCATCAACGCACCATTTGTTACTTCTTGGAGAGTGGTGTCTCCTAGATTGGCTAGGTGTCACTTGGGAGCCTCCGACAAGATTGTGGAGTTGAACCAAGGAGTTTGTAAGGGCAAGGAGATCGCTTACTGTGAAGATCTACCGCTAGTGAGGCAAGTCCTTCGTGGGCGACGGCCATGGTGGGATAGACAAGGTTGCTTCTTCGTGGACCCTTCGTGGGTGGAGCCTCCGTGGACTCAAGCAGCCGTTACCCTTCGTGGGTTGAAGTCTCCATCAATGTGGATGTATGATAGCACCACCTATCGTAACCACGCCAAAAACATCCGTGTTTCCAATTGCGCTTGAATCCTCCAAACCCTTCCTTTACTTTCTTGCAAGTTGCATGCTTTAATTTCCGCTGCCTATACACTCTTTGCATGCTTGCTTGAATTGTGTGATGATTGCTTGACTTGTCCTAAAATAGCTAAAATATGCCAAACTCTAAAATTGGGAAAAGGTTAAGTTTTTATTGGTTAAATAGTCTAATCACCCCCCCTCTAGACATACTTCAAGGTCCTACAACTCTCCCGTGAAGCTCTGCTGGATCGGAGTTCGCGAGACGTCATCGAGCTGAACGTGTGCTGAACTCGGAGGTGCCATGCGTTCGGTACTTGGATCGGTCGGATCGTGAATATGTACGACTACATCAACCGTGTTGTGTTAACGCTTCCGCTTCCGGTCTACGAGGGTACGTGGATACACTCTCCCCTCTCGTGCAGGGGGGCACCTCTAGACACAACAATTGATCTCTTGATCTCTTAGCCTTGTGCGGTGCCCCCCTCCACCATATTCCACCTCGGTCATATCGTAACGGTGCTTAGGCGAAGCCCTGCGTCGGTAGCAACATCATCATCGTAAACACACTGTCATGCTGACGGAACTCTCCCTGAAGCTCTGCTGGATCAGAGTTCGCGGGACGTCATCGAGCTGAACGTGTGCTGAACTCGGAGGTGCGACGTTCGGTACTTGGATCGGTCGGATCATGAAGATGTACGACTACATCAACGCGTAAGCAGTTAACGCTTCCGCTTGGGTCACGAGGGTGCGTGGACACACTCTCCACTCTCGTTGCTATGCATCACCATGATCCTGCGTGTGCGAGGGAAATTTTGAAATTACTACGTTCCCAACAGATAATATCACCATGGAACATTCCCTTTACCTTCAGGATTAGTGTTGAACCTAAAATAAATGTTATTTGGTGTTTGCGTTGAGCATAATGTGATTGGATCATGTTTATTGCAATACGGTTATTCATTTAAGTCAAAGAATAATTGTTATTCTGTTTACATGAATAAAACCTTATGTCGTCATACACCCAAGGTGAATGGATTATTGAATCTCGATCGTAGTGATACACATATTCATAAATATTGATGCCAACAGATGCAAAAGTTGATAAAGATAGTGCAACATATTTGTGGCACTGCCATTTAGGTCATATTGGTGTAAAGCGCATGAAGAAACTCCATGTTGATGGGCTTTTGGAATCACTTGATTATGAATCACTTGATGCTTGCGTAACCATGCCTCATGGGCAAGATGACTAAGACTCCGTTCTCCGGAACAATGGAGCGAGCAATCGACTTATTGGAAATAATACATACCGATGTATGCGGTCCGATGAGTGTTGAGGCTCATGATGGTATCGTTATTTTCCGACCTTCACAGATGATTTGAGAAGATATGGGTATATCTACTTGATGAAACATAAGTCTGAAACATTTGAAAAGTTCAAAGAATTTCAGAGTGAAGTGTAAAATCATCGTAACAAGAAAATAAAGTTTCTATGATCTGATCGCGGAGACGAATATTTGAGTTACGAGTTTGGTCTTCGTTCGAAGCGATGTGGAATAGTTTCGCAACTCACGCCACCTGGAACACCACATCATAATGGTGTGTCCGAACATCATAACCGTACTTTATTAGATATGGTGCGATCTATGATGTCTCTTAATGATTTATCACTATCATTTTGGGGTTATGCATTAGAGACAGCTGCATTCACATTAAATAGGGCACCGTCTAAATCCATTGAGACGACACCATATGAACTGTGGTTTGGCAAGAAACCTAAGCTGTCATTTCTTAAAGTTTGGGGCTGCAATGCTTATGTGAAAAAGCTTCAACCTGATAATCTCAAACCCAAATCAGAGAAGTGCGTCTTCATAGGATACCCAAAAAGAAATTGTTCGGTACACCTTCTATCACAGATCCGAAGGCAAGATCTTTGTTGCTAAGAGTGGATCCTTTCTAGAGAAGGAGTTTCTCTCAGAAAAAGTGAGTGGGAGGAAAGTAGAACTTGATGAGGTAATTGTACCTTCTCTCTAATTGGAAAGTAGCTCATCACTGAAATCAGTTCCAGTGATGCCTACACCAATTAGTGAGGAAGTTAATGATGATAATCAAGAAACTTCATATCAAGTTACTACCTAACCTCGTAGGTCAACCAGAGTACGATCAGTACCAGAGTGGTACGGTAATCCTGTTCTGGAAGTCATGTTACTAGACCATGATGAACCTACGAACTATGAGGAAGCGATGATGAGCCCAGATTCTGACAGATGGCTTGAGGCCATGAAATCTGAGATTGAATCCATGTATGAGAACAAAGTGTGGACTTTGGTGGACTTGCCCGATGATCGGCAAGGCATTTAGAATAAATGGATCTTCAAGAGGAAGATGGACACTAATAGTAGTATTACTATCTACAAAGCTCGACTTGTCGAAAAGGGTTTTTGACAAGTTCAATATATTGACTATGTTGAGATTTTCTCACTCGTATCGATGCTTAAAGTCTGTCCAAATCATGTTAGCAATTGCCACATTTTATGAAATCTGACAAATGGATATCAAAACTGCATTCCTTAATGGATTTATTAAAGAAGAGTTGTATATAGTACAACCAGAAGGTTTTGTCAATCCTAAAGGTGCTAACAAAATGTGCAAGCTCCAGCGATCCATCTATGGACTGGTGCAAGCATCTCGGAGTTGGAATATACACTTTGATAAGTTGATCAAAGCATATAATTTTATACAGACTTGCGGTGAAGCATGTATTTACAAGAAAGTGAGTGGGAGCACTACAACCTTTCTGATAAGTATATGTGAATGACATATTGTTGGTCAGAAATGATGTAGAATTTTCTGGAAAGCATAAAGGAGTGTTTGAAAGGAGTTTTTCAAAGAAAGACCTCGGTGAAGCTGCTTACATATTGAGCATCAAGATCTATAGAGATAGATCAAAACGCTTGATAAGTTTTTTAATTGAGTACATACCTTGACAAGATTTTGAAGTGGTTCAAAATGGAACAGTCAAAGAAGGAGTTCTTGCCTGTGTTGCAAGGTGTGAAATTGAGTAAAGACTCAAAACCTAACCACGACAGAAAATAGAAAGAGAATGAAAAGTCGTTCCCTATGCCTCAGTCATAGGTTCTATAAAGTATGCTATGATGTGTACCAGACCTATTGTGTACCTCACCATGAGTTTGGCAAGAGGGTAAAATAGTGATCCAGGAGTGGATCACTGGACATCGGTCAAAATTATCCTTAGTGTAATAAGGATATGTTTCTCGGTTATGGAAGTGACAAAAAGGTTCGTCGTAAAGGGTTACATTGATACAAAATTTGACACTGATCCAGATGACTCTAAGTCCCAATCTGGATACATGTTAAAAGTGAGAGCAATTAGCTAGAGTAGCTCCGTGCAGAGCATTGTAGACATAGAAATTTGCAAAATACATACGGATCTGAATGTGGCAGACCCATTGACTAAACTTCTCTCACAAGCAAAACATGATCACACCTTAGTACTCTTTGGGTGTTAATCACATGGCGATGTGAACTAGACTATTGACTCTAGTAAACCTTTTGGGTATTGGTCACATGGCCATGTGAACTATAGAGTGTTAAATCACATGACGATGTGAACTATTGGTGTTAAATCACATGGCGAAGTGAACTAGATTATTGACTCTAGTGCAAGTGGGAGACTGAAGGAAATATACCCTAGAGGCAATAATAAAGTTATTATTTATATTTCCTTATATCATGATAAATGTTTGTTATTTATGCTAGAATTGTATTAACCGGAAACTTCGTACATGTGTGAATACATAGACAAAACAGAGTGTCACTAGTATGCCTCTACTTGACTAGATCGTTAATCAAAGATGGTTAAGTTTCCTAACCATAGACATGAGTTGTCATTTGATGAAAGGGATCACATCATTAGAGAATGATGTGATTGACTTGACCCATCCGTTAGCTTAGCACTATGATCGTTTAGTTTATTGCTATTGTTTTCTTCATAACTTATACATGTTCCTATGACTATGAGATTATGCAACTCCCGAATACCGGAGGAACACTTAGTGTGCTATCAAACGTCACAACGTAACTAGGTGATTATAAAGATGCTCTACACGTGTGTCTGATCGTGTTTGTTGAGTTGGCATAGATCAGGATTAGGATTTGTCACTCCGATTGTTGCAGAGGTATCTCTGGGCCCTCTCGGTAATGCACATCATGCTACCTCTTGAGCACTGCGTTGGTTTTCCCTTGAAGAGGAAAGGGTTATGCGATAAAGTAAGCGTAAGTATTTCCTCGGTTTTGAGAACCAAGGTATCAATCCAGTAGGAGACCACGCTCGAGTCCCACGCACCTAGACAAACAAATAAGAACCTCGCAACCAACGCGATAAAGGGGTTGTCAATCCCTTCACGGTCACTTACGAGAGTGAGATCTGATAGATATGATAAGATAATATTTTGGTATTTTTATGATAAAGATGCAAAGTAAAATAAAAGGCAATAAAAATAACTAAGTGTTGGAAGATTAATATGATGGAAAATAGACCCGGGGGCCATAGGTTTCACTAGTGGCTTCTCTCAAGAGCATAAGTATTACAGTGGGTGACCAAATTACTGTTGAGAAATTGATAAAATTGAGCATAGGTATGATCATGTATATAGGCATCACATCCGCGACAAGTAGACCGAAACGATTCTGCATCTACTACTATTACTCCACACATCGACCGCTATCCAGCATGCATCTAGAGTATTAAGTTCATAAGAACAGAGTAATGCTTTAAGTAAGATGACATGATGTAGAGGGATAAACTCATGCAATATGATATAAACCCCATCTTTTTATCCTCGATGGCAACAATACAATACGTGCCTTGCTGCCCCTGCTGTCAATGGGAAAGGACACCGCAAGATTGAACCCAAAGCTAAGCACTTCTCCCATTGCAAGAAAGATCAATCTAGTAGGCCAAACCAAACTGATAATTCGAAGAGACTTGCAAAGATAATCAATCATACATAAAAGAATTCAGAGGAGATTCAAATATTGTTCATAGATAAACTTGATCATAAACCCATCATGTCTACTACACAACCTTCTTCTTGTAGACGTTGTTGGGCCTCCAAGTGCAGAGGTTTGTAGAACAGTAGCAATTTTCCCTCAAGTGGATGACCTAAGGTTTATCAATCCGTAGGAGGCGTAGGATGAAGATGATCTCTCTCAGGAAACCCTACAACCAAATAACAAAGAGTCTCTTGTGTCCCCAACACACCCAATACAATGGTAAATCGTATAGGTGCACTAGTTCGGCGAAGAGATGGTGATACAAGTGCAATATGGATGGTAGATATAGGTTTTTGTAAACTGAAAATATAAAAACAGCAAGCTAACAAGTGATAAAAGTGAGCGTAAACGGTATTGCAATGCTAGGAAACAAGGCCTAGGGTTCATACTTTCACTAATGCAAGTTCTCTCAACAATAATAACATAATTGGATCATATAACTATCCCTCAACATGCAACAAAGAGTCACTCCAAATTCACTAATAGCGAAGAACAAACAAAGATATTATGGTAGGGTACTAAACCACCTCAAAGTTATTCTTTCCAATCAATCTGTTGGGCTATTCCTATAAGTGTCACAAACAGCCCTAGAGTTTGTACTAGAATAACACCTTAAGACACAAATCAACCAAAACCCTTATGTCACCTAGACACTCCAATGTCACCTCAAGTATCCGTGGGTATGATTATACGATATGCATCACACAATCTCAGATTCATCTATTCAACCAACACATAGAACCTCAAAGAGTGCCCCAAAGTTTCTACCGAAGAATCAAGACGAAAACGTGTGCCAACCCCTATGCATAGGTTCATGGGCGGAACCCGCAAGTTGATCACCAAAACATACATCAAGTGAATCACGTGATATCCCATTGTCACCATAGATACGCACGGCAAGACATACATCAAGTGCTCTCAAATCATTAAAGACTCAATCCGATAAGATAACTTTAAAGGGAAAACTCAATCCATTACAAGAGAGTAGAGGGGGAGAAGAAGCATAAGATCCAACTATAATAGCAAAGCTCGTGATACATCAAGATCGTGCCAAATCAAGAACACAAGAGAGAGAGAGATCAAACACATAGCTACTGGTACATACCCCCAGCCCCGAGGGTGAACTACTCCCTCCTTGTCATGGAGAGCGCCGGGATGATGAAGATGGCCACAGGTGAGGGATCCCCCTCCGGCAGGGTACCGGAACAGGGTCTCGCTTGGTTTTTGGTTGCTACAGAGGCTTGCGGCGGCGGAACTCCTGATCTATTCTCTTCTCCGAAGGTTTTAGGGTATATGGATATATATAGGCGGAAGAAGTACGTCAGGGGAGCCACGAGGGGCCCATGAGGGTGGAGGGCGCGCCCTAGGGGGGTGGGCGCGCCCCCTACCTCGTGGCTTCCTCGAAGCTTCCTTGAAGTGGACTCCAAGTCTCCCGGGTTGCTTTCCTTCCAAAAATAACTTCTCCAGAAGGATTCATTCTGTTTCGACTCCGTTTGATATTCCTTTTCTTCGAAACACTGAAACAAGGGAAAAACAGGAACTGGCACTGGGCTCTGGGTCAATAGGTTAGTCCCAAAAGTAATATAAAAGTGTTTAATAAAGTCCATAAACATCCAAAACAGATAATATAATAGCGTGGAACAATCAAAAATTATAGATACGTTGGAGACGTATCAGCATCCCCAAGCTTAATTCCTGCTCGTCCTCGAGTAGGTAAATGATAAAAACAGAATTTTTGATGTGGAATGCTACTTGGCATAATTTCAATGTAATTCTTCTTAATTGTGGTATGAATATTCAGACCCGAAAGATTCAAGATAAAAGTTCATATTGACATAAAAATAATAATACTTCAAGCATACTAACTAAGCAATTATGTCCTCTCAAAATAACATGGCCAAAGAAAGTTCATCCCTACAAAATCATATAGTTTAGTCATGCTCCATTTTCATCACACAAGAATGCTCTCATCATGCACAACCCCGATGACATGCCAAGCAATTGTTTCATACTTTAATAATTTCAAACCTATAAACTTTCACGCAATATATGAGCGCGAGCCATGGACATAGCACTATGGGTGGAATAGAATATGATGATGGGGGTTATGTGGAGAAGACAAAAAAGGAGAGGGTCTCACATCAACTAAGCTAATGAAAGAGCTATGGAGATGCCCATCGATTGATGTTAATGCAAGGAGTAGGGATTGCCATGCAACGGATGCACTAGAGCTATAAATGTATGAAAGCTCAACAAAAGAAACTAAGTGGGTGTGCATCCAACTTGCTTGCTCATGAAGACCTAGGGCACTTGAGGAGGCCCATTGTTGGAATATACAAGCCAAGTTTTATAATGAAAAATTCCCACTAGTATATGAAAGTGAAAAAACAAGAGACTCTCTATCATGAAGATTATGGTGCTACTTTGAAGCATAAGTGTGGCAAAGGATAGTAGCATTGTCCCTTCTCTCTTTTTCTCTCATTTTTTTGGGCCTTCTCCCTTTTTTATGGTCTTTCTCTCTTTTTTTTTGGGCCTTCTCTTTTTTTATGGCCTTTCTCTTTTTTTTATTCCTCACTTGGGACAATGCTCTAGAAAATGATGATCATCACACTTCTATTTATTTACAACTCAATGATTACCTTTCTCTTTTTTTTATTCCTCACTTGGGACAATGCTCTAGAAAATGATGATCATCACACTTCTATTTATTTACAACTCGATACTAGAACAAAGTATGACTCTATATGAATGCCTCCGGCGGTGTATCGGGATATGCAATGAATCAAGAGTGACATGTATGAAAGAATTATGAATGGTGGCTTTGCCACAAATACTATGTCAACTACATGATCATGCTAAGCAATATGACAATGATGAATGTGTCATGATAAACGGGATGGTGGAAAGTTGCATGGCAATATATCTCGGAATGGCTATGGAAATGCCATAATAGGTAGGTATGGTGGCTGTTTTGAGGAAGATATAAGGAGGTTTATGTGTGAAAGAGCGTATCATATCACGGGGTTTGGATGCACCGGTGAAGTTTGCACCTACTCTCGAGGTGAGAAAGGGCAATGCACGGTACCGAAGAGGCTAGCAATGATGGAAGGGTGAGAGTGTGTATAATCCATGGACTCAACATTAGTCATAAAGAACTCACATACTTATTGCAAAAATCTACAAGTCATCAAAAACCAAGCACTACGTGCATGCTCCTAGGGGGATAGATTGGTAGGAAAAGACCATCGCTCGTCCCCGACCGCCACTCATAAGGAGGACAATCAAAGAACACCTCATGTTTCAAATTTGTTACATAACGTTTACCATACGTGCATGCTACGGGACTTGCAAACTTCAACGCAAGCATTTCTCAAATTCACAACTAATCAACTAGCACAACTTTGATATTATTACCTCCATATCTCAAAACAATCATCAGGCATCAAACTTTTCTTAGTATCCAACACACTCATAAGAAAGTTTTTACTATTTTTGTATACCAAGCATATTAAGATTATTTAAGCAAATTACCATGCTATTTAAGACTCTCAAAATAATATAAGTGAAGCATGAGAGTTCATCTATTTCTTCAAACTAAAACCACCATTGTGCTCTAAAAGATATAAGTGAAGCACTAGAGCAAACAACAAACTACTCCGAAAGATATAAGTGAAGATCAATGAGTGGTCGGATAATTATGCAACTATGTGAAGACTCTCCCATTTAATAATTCCAGATCTTGGTATTTTATTCAAACAGCAAGCAAAACAAAATAAAATAAAACGACGCTCCAAGCAAAACACATATCATGTGGAGAATAAAAATATAGCTCCAAGTAAAGTTACTGATGAACGAAGACGAAAGAGGGGATGCCATCCGGGGCATCCCCAAGCTTAGGCTCTTGGTTGTACTTAAAATATTACCTTGGGGTGCCTTGGGAATCCCCAAGCTTAGGCTCTTGCCACTCCTTATTCCGTAGTCCATCGAATCTTTACCCAAAACTTGAAAACTTCACAACACAAAACTTAACAGAAAACTCGTAAGCTCCGTTAGCAAAAGAAAACAAAACACCACTTCAAGGTACTGTAATGAACTCATTCTTTATTTATATTGGTATTAAACCTACTGTATTCCAACTTCTATATGGTTTATAAACTATTTTACTAGCCATAGATTCATCAAAATAAGCAAGCAACATAATGAAAACAGAATCTGTCAAAAACAGAACAGTCTGTAGTAATCTGTAACTAACGCAAACTTCTGGAACTCAAAAAGTTCTAAAATAAATTGGTGGACCTGAGGAATTTGTCTAGTAATCATCTGCAAAAAGAATCAACTAAATATCTCTCTCCAGTAAAACGTTGTTGCTAATCTCGTGAGCGCTAAAGTTTCTGTTTTTTTACAGCATGATCATAAAGACTTCACCCAAGTCTTCCCAAAGGTTCTACTTGGCACAAACACTAATTAAAACACAAAACCTCATCTAAACAGAAGCTATATGTATTATTTATTCCTAAACAGAACCAAAAAGCAAGAAACTAAAATAAAATTGGGTTGCCTCCCAACAAGCGCTAACATTTAAAGCCCCTAGCTAGGCATGATGATTTCAATGCTGCTCACACAAAAGATAGGAATTGAAACATAAAGAGAGCATCATGAAGAATATGACTAGCACATTTAAGTCCGACCCACTTGCTATGCATAGGGATTTTGTGAGCAAACAACTTATGAGAACAATAATCAACTTGCATAGGAAGGTAAAACAAGCATAACTTCAAGATTTTAAGCACATAGAGAGGAAACTTAATATTATTGCAATATGTAGAAGCATATGATCCTCTCTCATAATAATTTTCAGTAGCATCATGAGTGAATTCAACAATATAACCAGCACCTAAAGCATTCTTTTCATGATGCATAAGCATATAATTTTTATTACTCTCCACATAAGCAAATCTATTCTCATCAATAGTAGTGGGAGCAAACTCAACAAAATAACTATCATGTGATTGACAATTAAGATCAAGATGAAAAGTTTCATGGTTATCATTATTATTTAAAGCATATGTGTCATCACAATAATCATCATAGATAGGAGGCATGCTTTCATCATAGTAAATTTGCTCACCAAAGCTTGGGGGACAAAAAATATCATATTCATCAAACATAGCTTCCCCAAGCTTGTGGCTTTGCATATCATTAGCATTTTGGATATTCAAGGAATTCATACTAACAACATTGAAATCATGCTCATCATATAAATATTTAGTGCCAAAAATTCTATAGACTTCTTCTTCTAGCACTTGAGCACAATTTTCATTTTCATCATACTCACGAAAGATATTAAAATGGTGAAGCGTATGTGGCAAACTTAATTCCATTTTTTCAAGTTTTCTTTTATAAACTAAACTAGTGCTAAAACAAGAAACAAAAAGATTCGATTGCAAGATCTAAAAATATACCTTCAAGCACTCACCTCCCGGCAGCGGCATTTAAACTGCTTGATGTCTACTACACAACCTTCTTCTTGTAGATGTTGTTGGGCCTCCAAGTGCAGAGTTTTGTAGGATAGTAGCAAGTTTCCCTCAAGTGGATGACCTAAGGTTTATCAATCCGTAGGAGGCGTAGGATGAGGATGGTCTCTCTCAGGCAACCCTGCAACCAAATAACAAAGAGTCTCTTGTGTCCCCAACACACCCAATACAATGGTAAATTGTATAGGTGCACTAGTTCGGCGAAGAGATGGTGATACAAGTGCAATATGGATGGTAGATATAGGTTTTTGTAAACTGAAAATATAAAAACAGCAAGGTAACAAGCGATAAAAGTGAGCGTAAACGTTATTGCAATGCTAGGAAACAAGGCCTAGGGTTCATACTTTCACTAATGCAAGTTCTCTCAACAATAATAACATAATTGGATCATATAACTATCCCTCAACATGCAACAAAGAGTCACTCCAAAGTCACTAATAGCGGAGAGCAAACGAAGAGATTATGGTAGGGTACGAAACCACCTCAAAGTTATTCTTTCCAATCAATCCGTTGGGCTATTCCTATAAGTGTCACAAACAGCCCTAGAGTTCGTACTAGAATAACACCTTAAAACACAAATCAACCAAAACCCTAATGTCACCTAGATACTCCAATGTCACCTCAAGTATCCGTGGGTATGATTATACGATATGCATCACACAATCTCAGATTCATCTATTCAACCAACACATAGATCCTCAAAGAGTGCCCCAAAGTTTCTACCGGATAATCAAGACGAAAACGTGTGCCAACCCTATGCATAGGTTCATGGGCGGAACCCGCAAGTTGATCACCAAAACATACATCAAGTGAATCACGTGATATCCCATTGTCACCACAGATACTCACGGCAAGACATACATCAAGTGTTCTCAAATCATTAAAGACTCAATCTGATAAGATAACTTCAAAGGGAAAACTCAATCCATTACAAGAGAGTAGAGGGGGAGAAGAAACATAAGATCCAACTATAATACCAAAGCTCGCGATACATCAAGATCGTGCCAAATCAAGAACACGAGAGAGAGAGATCAAACACATAGCTACTGGTACATACCCCCAGCCCTGAGGGTGAACTACTCCCTCCTCGTCATGGAGAGCGCTGGGATGATGAAGATGGCCACAGTGAGGATCCCTCCCGTGGTGCCAAACAGGTCCCGATTGATTTTTGGTGGCTACAGAGGCTTGCGGCGGCGGAACTCCCGATCTATTTTGTTCCCCGAAGGTTTTAGGGTATATGGATATATAGGCGGAAGAAGTACGTCAGGGGAGCCATGAGGGGCCCACGAGGGTGGAGGGCGCGCCCTAGGGGGGTGGGCGCGCCCCCCTACCTCGTGGCTTCCTTGAAGCTTCCTTGACGTGGACTCCAAGTCTCCCGGGTTGCTTTCCTTCCAAAAATAACTTCTCCAGTAGGTTTTATTCCGCTTCGAATTCGTTTGATATTCCTTTTCTTCAAACTTGAAACAAGGAAAAACAGAACTGCCTTGGGCTCGGGTCAATAGGTTAGTCCCAAAAGTAATATAAAAGTGTTTAATAAAGCCCATAAACATCCAAAACAGATAATATAATAGCATGGAATAATAAAAAAATTATAGATACGTTGGAGACGTATCAACCCACAATTCATCGGTCTCAACAAACACACCGCAAAAGAAGATTACATCGAATAGACCTCCACAAGAATCATGGAGAACTTTGTATTGAGATCCAAAGAGATAGAAGAAGCCATCTAGCTAATAACCATGGACCCGAAGGTCTGAGGTAAACTACTCACACATCATCGGAGAGGCTATGGTGTTGATGTAGAAGCCGTCCGTGATCAATGCCCCCTCTGGCGAAGCGTCGTAAAAGGCCCCAAGATGGGGTCTCACGGGTACATAAGGTTGCGGTGGTGGAATTAGGTTTTTGGCTCCATATCTGATAGTTTGGGGGTACGTAGGTATATATAGGAGGAAGAAGTACGTCGGTGGAGCAACATGGGCCCCACGAGGGTGGAGGGCGCGCCCAGGGGGGTAGGCGCGCCCCCTGCCTCGTGCTCTCCTGGTTGATTTCTTGACATAGACTCCAAGTCCTCTGGATCACGTTCGTTCCGAAAATCACGTTCCCAAAGGTTTCATTCCGTTTGGACTCCGCTTGATGTTCTTTTTCTGCGAAACACTAAAATAGGCAAAAAAACAGCAATTTGGGCTGGGCCTCTGGTTAATAGGTTAGTCCCAAAAAAATAATATAAAAGTGTATAATAAAGCTCGTTAATCATCAAAAACAGAATATAATAAACCCAATCATACATAGAAGTATTCAGAAGATTCAAATACTGTTCATAGATAAACTTGATCATAAACCCACAATTCATCGGTCTCAACAAACACACCGCAAAAAGAAGATTACACCGAATAGATCTCCACGAGAGAGGGGGAGAACATTGTATAGAGATCCAAAAAGAGAGAAGAAACCATCTAGCTACTAACTATGGACCCGAAGGTCTGAGGTAAACTACTCACACTTCATCGGAGGGGCTATGATGATGTAGAAGCCCTCCGTGGCGGATGCCCCCTCCGGCGGAGCTCCGGAACAGGCCCCAAGATGGGATCTCGTGGAGTCACGAAGGTTGCGGCGGTGGAATTAGGTTTTGGCTCCTCTTACGATCGTTTGGGGTACGTGAGGTATATATAGGAGGAAGAATGCGTCGGTGGAGCTTGAGGCCCACGAGGTGGGGGCGCGCCTAGGGGTGCCTCCACCTCGTGACCGCCTCTCTTCTTTCTTGACGGAGGGTCCAAGTCTTCCGGATCATATCTGATGAGAAAATCACGTTCCCGAAGGTTTCATTCCGTTTGGACTCCGTTTGATATTCCGTTTCTTCGAAACACTGAAATAGGCAAAAAACAGCAATTCTGGGCTGGGCCTCCGGTTAAAAGGTTAGTCCCAAAAGTAATATAAAAGTGAATAATAAAGCCCAATATAGTCCAGAACAGTAGATAATATAGCATGGAGCAATAAAAAATTATAGATACGTTGGAGACGTATCAGTTAGTATGCTTGAAGTATTATTACTTTTATGTCAATATGAAATTTTGTCTTGAATCCTTCGGATCTGAATATTCATACCACAGTTAAGAAGAATTACATTGAAATTATGCCAACTAGCATTCCGTGTCAAAAATTATCTTTTTTATCATTTACCTACTCGAGGACGAGCAGGAATTAAGCTTGGGGATGTCTGGTACGTCTCCAACGTATCTATAACTTTTGATTGCTCCATGCTATATTATCTATTGTTTTGGACAATATTGGGCTTTATTATCCACTTTTATATTATTTTTGGGACTAACCTATTAACCGGAAGCCCAGCCCAAGATTGTTGTTTTTTGCCTATTTCAGTGTTTCGAAGAAAAGGAATATCAAACGGAGTCGAAACGGAATGAAACCAACTAGAGAAGTTATTTTTGGAAGGAAAGCTACCAGAAAAGCTTGGAGTGCACGTCAGGAAAGAAGGGAGGTGGCCACAAGGGTGCCCCCCCTAGGGCGCACCCCCCTGCCTCGTGGGCCCCCCGAAGCTCCACCGACGTACTCCTTTCACCCATATATACCCATATACCCTAAAAACTTCGGGGAACAGAATAGATCGGGAGTTCCGCCACCGCAAGCCTCTGTAGCCACCAAAACTCAATTGGGACCCTGTTCCGGCACCCTGCCGGAGGGGGGAACCCTCACCGATGACCATCTTCATCATCCCGGCGCTCTCCATGACGAGGAGGGAGTAGTTCACCCTCGGGGCTGAGGGTATGTACCAGTAGCTATGTGTTTGATCTCTCTCTCTCATGTTCTTGATTTGGCACGATCTTGATGTATCGCGAGCTTTGCTATTATAGTTGGATCTTATGTTTCTTCTCCCCCTCTACTCTCTTGTAATGGATTGAGTTTCCCCTTTGAAGTTATTTTATCGGATTGAGTCTTTAAAGATTTGAGAACACTTGATGTATGTCTTGCCGTGCGTATCTATGGTGACAATGGGATATCACGTGATTCACTTGATGTATGTTTTGGTGATCAACTTGCGGGTTCCACCCATGAACCTATGCATAGGGTTGGCACACGTTTTCATCGTGATTCTCCGGTAGAAACTTTGGGGCACTCTTTGAGGATCTATGTGTTGGTTGAATAGATGAATCTAAGATTGTGTGATGCATATCGTATAATCATACCCACGGATACTTGAGGTGACATTGGAGTATCTAGGTGAAATTAGGGTTTTGGTTGATTTGTGTCTTAAGGTGTTATTCTAGTACGAACTCTAGGGCTGTTTGTGACACTTATAGGAATAGCCCAACAGATTGATTGGAAAGAATAAGTTTGAGGTGGTTTCGCACCTACCACAATCTCTTCAAGTTGTTCTCCGCTATTAGTGACTTTGGAGTGACTCTTTGTTGCATGTTGAGGGATAGTTATATGATCCAATTATGTTATTATTGTTGAGAGAACTTGCACTAGTGAAAGTATGAACCCTAGGCCTTGTTTCCTAGCATTGCAATACCGTTTGTGCTCACTTTTATCGCTTGCTACCTTGCTGTATTTATATTTTCAGTTTACAAAACCTATATTTACCATCCATATTGCACTTGTATCACCATCTCTTCGCCGAACTAGTGCGCCTATACAATTTACCATTGTATTGGGTGTGTTGGACACGATTCTTTCTATCAGCGCCACCGATTCCAAAGTCATAGCCCGCATAAAACCCTAAGCAAATCGGTCTTACCAATAGGGATCTCGGTCTCACAGAGAGGGTTCCAATCTCTTTGTTTCCCTTCATAACGTTTCGGTCTAACGAAGTGGCGTCGGTCCCACCGAGATTGCAATGTAAACTCTCTGTTTCCTTTTTGTAACATTTGATCTCACCGAAAAAACAAATCTGTCCCCTGAGTTTACGACCAACTCTCTGGAAAGCTTATTACCAAATCGGTCTCACCGAGTTGTGTCGGTCTCACGAGATAACGTTATGCCCTAACCCTAACGAATCGGCCTCACCGAGATGCATGTCAGTCCCACGAAAATCACTAACGGTCACTAGGTTTACTAAATCGGTCCGGCCGAGTTTAATTGGTCCCACCGAGTTTGGTAAATTGTAATATGATTAGATTTGTGTGGAGGCTATATATACCCTCCACCTCCTCTTCATTCGTGGAGAGCCATCGAAGCGAACCTACACTTCCAAATTGCCATTTTGAGAGAGAACCACCTACTCACGTGTTGAGGCCAAGATATTCCATTCCTACCATATGAATCTTGATCTCTAGCCTTCCCCAAGTTGCTTTCACTCAAACCCTCTTTCCACCAGATCCAAAACCTATGAGAGAGAGTTGAGTGTTGGGGAATATCATTTGAAGCACAAGAGCAAGGAGTTCATCATCAACGCACCATTGTTACTTCTTGGAGAGTGGTGTCTCCTAGATTGGCTAGGTGTCACTTGGGAGCCTCAGACAAGATTGTGGAGTTGAACCAAGGAGTTTGTAAGGCAAGAGATCGCCTACTTGTGAAGATCTACCGCTAGTGAACCAGATCCTTCGTGGGCGGCGGCCATGGTGGGATGACAAGGTTGCTTCTTCGTGGACCCTTCGTGGGTGGAGCCCTCCGTGGACTCAGCATGGCCGTTACCCGTGGGTTGAAGTCTCCATCAATGTGGATGTATGATAGCACCACCTATCGGAACCACGCCAAAAACATCCGTGTTTCAATTGCGTTTGAATCCTCAAACCCTTCCTTTACTTTCTTGCAAGTTGCATGCTTTAATTTCGCTGCCTATACACTCTTTGCATGCTTGCTTGAATTGTGTGATGATTGCTTGACTTGTCCTAAAATAGCTAAATATGCCAAACTCTAAAATTGGGAAAAGGTTAAGTTTTATTGGTTAAATAGTCTAATCACCCCTCTAGACATACTTCAAGGTCCTACAACTCTCCCGTGAAGCTCTGCTGGATCGGAGTTCATGAGGCGTCATCGAGTGACGTGTCTTGAACTTCGGAGGTGCCATGCGTTCGGTACTTGGATCGGTCGGATCGTGAATATGTACGACTACATCAGCCGTGTTGTGTTAGCGCTTCGCTTCGGTCTCAGAGTGCGTGGATACACTCTCCCTCTCGTGCAGGGGCACCTCTAGACACAACAATTGATCTCTTGATCTCTATGCGGTGCCCCCTCCACCATATTCCACCTCGGTCATATCGTAGCGGTGCTTAAGCGAAGCCCTGCGAAGCAACATCATCATCGTAAACACACTCATCTTGTGGAACTCTCCTGGCTCTGCTTTGGATCGAGTTCGGGCGTCATCAAGCTGAGCGTGTCTTTGAACTTCGGAGGTGCCGTCGTTCGGTACTTGGATCGGTCGGATCATGAAGATGTCGACTACATCAACGCGTTGTGCTAACGCTTCCTTCCGGTCTCAGGGTGCGTGGACACACTCTCCACTCTCGTTGCTATGCATCACCATGATCCTGCGTGTGCGTGGGAAATTTTAAATTACTCGTTCCCCAACAGATAATATCACCATGGAACATTCCTTTTACCTTGAGATTAGTGTTGAACCTAAAATAAATGTTATTTGGTGTTTCGTTGAGCATAATGTGATTGGATCATGTTTATTGCAATACGGTTATTCATTTAAGTCAAAGAATAATTGTTATTACATTTATATGAATAAAACCTTGTAAATCATACACCCAAGGTGAATGGATTATTGAATCTCGATCGTAGTGATACACATATTCATAAATATTGATTAACAGATGCAAAAGTTGATAAAGATAGTGCAACATATTTGTGCTTGCCATTTAGATCATATTGGTGTAAAGCATGAAGAAACTCCATGTTGATGGGCTTTTGAATCACTTGATTATGAATCACTTGATGCTTGCGAACCATGCCTCATGGGCAAGATGACTAAGACTCCGTTCTCCGGAACAATGGGCGAAACAGCTGACTTATTGGAAATAATACATCTTGATGTATGCGGTCCGATGAGTGTTGAGGCTCATGGCCGAATATCGTTATTTTCCGACCTTCACAGATGATTTGAAGATATGGGTATATCTACTTGATGAAACATAAATGCGAAACATTTGAAAAGTTCAAAGAATTTCAAGTGAAGTGTAAAATCATCGTAACAAGAAAATAAAGTTTCTATGATCTGATCATGAGCGAATATTTGAGTTCTGAGTTTGGTCTTCGTTAAAGCGATGTGGAATAGTTTCAACTCCGCCACAGGAACCACATCATAATGGTGTGTCGAACATCATAACCGTACTTTATTAGATATAGTGCGATCTATGATGTCTCTTAATGATTTATCACTATCATTTTGGGGTTATGCATTAGAGCAGCTGCATTCACATTAAATAGGGCTGTCTAAATCCATTGAGGCGACACCATATGAACGTGGTTTGGCAAGAAACCTAAGCATCATTTCTTAAAGTTTGGGGCTGCAATGCTTATGTGAAAAGCTTCAACCTGATAATCTCAAACCCAAATCAGAGAAGTGCGTCTTCATAGGATACCCAAAAGAAATTGTTGGTACACCTATCACGGATCCGAAGGCAAGATCTTTGTTGCTAAGAGTGGATCCTTTCTAGAAGGAGTTTTCTCTGGAAAAAGTGAGTGGGAGGAAAGTAGAACTTGATGAGGTAATTGTACCTTCTCTCTAATTGAAAGTAGCTCATCAACTGAAATCAGTTCGATGATGCCTACACCAATTAGTGAGGAAGTTAATGATGATAATCAAGAAACTTCATATCAAGTTACTACCTAACCTTAGGTCAACGATGCGATCATTACAGTGAATGCAGTAATCCTGTTCGGAAGTCATGTTACTAGACCATGATGAACCTACGAACTATGAGGAAGCGATGATGAGCGGTTACGCGAGATGGCTTGAGGCCATGAAATGCGAGATTGAATCCATGTATGAGAACAAAGTGTGGACTTTGGTGGACTTGCCCGATGATCGGCAAGGCATTTAGAATAAATGGATCTTCAAGAGGAAGATGGACACTAATAGTAGTATTACTATCTGGCTCGACTTATCGAAAGGGTTTTGACAAGTTCAATATATTGACTATGTTGAGATTTCTCCTCGTATCGATGCTTAAAGTCATCCAAATCATGTTGTAATTGCCACATTTTATGAAATCGACAAATGGATATCAAAACTGCATTCCTTAATGGATTTATTAAAGAAGTTGTATATAGTACAACAGAAGGTTTTGTCAATCCTAAAGGTGCTAACAAAATGTAGCTCAACGATCCATCTATGGACTGGTGCAAGCATCTGGAGTTGGAATATACACTTTGATAAGTTGATCAAAGCATATAATTTTATCTGAGACTTCTTGATTGACATGTATTTACAAGAAAGTAGTGGGAGCACTACAACCTTTCTGATAAGTATATGTGAATGACATATTGTTGGTCGAAATGATGTAGAATTTTACGGAAAGCATAAAGGAGTGTTTGAAAGGAGTTTTCAAAGAAAGACCTCGGTGAAGCTGCTTACATATTGAGCATCAAGATCTATAGAGATAGATCAAAGCGCTTGATAAGTTTTTAATTGAGTACATACCTTGACAAGATTTTGAAGTGGTTCAAAATGGAACAGTCAAGAAGGAGTTCTGCCTGTGTTGCAAGGTGTGAAATTGAGTAAAGACTCAAAACCTAACACGACGAGAAAATAGAAAGAGAATGAAAATGCGTTCCTATGCCTCGATCATAGGTTCTATAAAGTATGCTATGATGTGTACCAGACCTATTGTGTACCTCACCATGAGTTTGGCAAGAGGGTAAAATAGTGATCCGAGGAGTGTCAACGGACATCGATCAAAATTATCCTTAGTGTAATAAGGATATGTTTCTCGATTATGGAAGTGACAAAAGGTTAAATCGTAAGGGTTACATTGATACAAAATTTGACCTGATCCAGATGACTCTAAGTCCCAATCTGGATACATGTTAAAAGTGAGAGCAATTAGCTAGAGTAGCTCGTCACGAGCATTGTAGACATAAAATTTGCAAAATACATAGGATGCGGTGTAAAGCAGACCCATTGACTAAACTTCTCTCACAAAAAAACATGATCACACCTTAGTACTCTTTGAGTGTTAATCACATGGCGATGAACTAGACTATTGACTCTAGTAAACCTTTTGGGTATTGGTCACATGGCCATGTGAACTATAGAGTGTTAAATCACATGACGATGTGAACTATTGGTGTTAAATCACATGGCAAGTGAACTAGATTATTGACTCTAGTGCAAGTGGGAGACTGAAGGAAATATCCTAGAGGCAATAATAAAGTTATTATTTATATTTATATATCATGATAAATGTTTGTTATTTATGCTAGAATTGTATTAGGAAACTTCGTACATGTGTGAATACATAGACAAAAGCAGTGTCACTAGTATGCCTCTACTTGACTAGATCGTTAATCAAAGATGGTTAAGTTTCCTAACCATAGACATGAGTTGTCATTTGATGAAGGGATCACATCATTAGAGAATGATGTGATTGACTTGACCTCATCCGTTAGCACTATGATCGTTTAGTTTATTGCTATTGTTTTCTTCATAACTTATACATGTTCCTATGACTTGAAGATTATGCAACTCCGAATCTGGGAGACACTTAGTGTGCTATCAAGCGTCTGGCGTAACTAGGTGATTATAAAGATGCTCTGCGTGTGTCTGATCGTGTTTGTTGAGTTGGCATAGATCAGGATTGGATTGTCACTCCGATTGTTGCGAGAGGTATCTCGGGCCCTCTGGTAATACATCATACCTCTTGAAACCTGCGTTGGTTTTCCTTGAAGAGAAAGGGTTATGCAGTAAAGTAAGCGTAAAGTATTTCCCTCGGTTTTGAGAACCAAGGTATCAATCCGATGGAGATACGCTTTCGAGTCCACTTTTAGACAAACAAATAAGAACCTGTAATAGCGATAAAGGTTGTAATCCCTTCACGGTCACTTACGAGTGAATCGATAGATATGATAAGATAATATTTTGGTATTTTTATGATAAAGATGCAAAAGTAAAATAAAGGCAATAAAAATAACTAAGTGTTGGAAGATTAATATGATGGAAAATAGACCGGGCCATAGGTTTCACTAGTGGCTTCTCTCAAAACATAAAGTATTGGAGTGGTGACCAAATTACTGTTGAGAAATTGATAAAATTGAGCATAGGTATGATCATGTATAGGCATCACATCGCGACAATGGGCAAAGCGTTCTTTATCTACTACTATTACTCCACATCGACGCTATCCGGCATGCATAGGTAAGTTCATAAACGAGTAATGCTTTAGTAAGATGACATGATGTGAGAGGATAACTCATGCAATATGATATAAACCCATCTTTTATCCTCGATGGCAACAATACAATAAATGCCTTTTTGCTGTCAATGGGAAAGGACACACATAAAGATTGAACAAGCTAGCACTTCTCCATTGCAGAAAGATCAATCTAGTAGGAGTAAGCGATAATTAGAAGAAGACTTGCAAAGATAATCAATCATACATAAAAGAATTAGGAGGAGATTCAAATATTGTTCATAGATAAACTTGATCATAAACCCATCATGTCTACTACACAACCTTCTTCTTGTAGGCGTTGTTGGGCCTCCAAGTCTGAGAGGTTTGTAGAAACGGTAATTTTCCCTCAAGTGGATGACCTAAGGTTTATCAATCCGTGGGAGGCGTAGGATGAAGATGGTCTCTCAAGAAACCCTACAACCAAATAACAAAGAGTCTCTTGTCCCCAACACACCCAATACAATGGTAAATTGTATGGAATGCACTAGTTGGCGAAGATGGTGATACAAGTGCAATATGGATGGTAGATATAGGTTTTGTAATCTGAAAATATAAAAACAGCAAGCTAACAAGTGATAAAAGTGGCGTAAGCGTGTATTGCAATGCTAGGAAACAAGGCCTAGGGTTCATACTTTCACTAATGCAAGTTCTCTCAACAATAATAACATAATTGGATCATATAACTATCCTCAACATGCAACAAGAGTCACTCCAAATTCACTAATAGCGAAGAACAAACAAAGATATTATGGTAGGGTATAAACCACCTCAAAGTTATTCTTTCCAATCAATCTGTTGGGCTATTCCTATAAGTGTCACAAACAGCCCTAGAGTTTGTACTAGAATAACACCTTAAGACACAAATCAACCAAAACCCTAATGTCACCTAGATACTCCAATGTCACCTCAAGTATCCGTGGGTATGATTATCGATATGCATCACACAATCTCAGATTCATCTATTCAACCAACACATAGAACCTCAAGAGTGCCCCAAAGTTTCTCTAGAAGAATCAAAGGCGTGTGCCAACCCCTATGCATAGGTTCATGGGCGGAACCATAAGTTGATCACCAAAACATACATCAAGTGAATCCGTGATATCCCATTGTCACCATGAATCATGCGGCAAGACATACATCAAGTGTTCTCAAATCATTAAAGACTCAATCCGATAAGATAACTTCAAGGAAAACTCAATCCATTACAAGAGAGTAGGGGAGAAGCATAAGATCAACTATAATAGCAAAGCTGTGATACATCAAGATCGTGCCAAATCAAGAACACAAGAGAGAGAGAGATCAAACACATAGCTCTGGTACATACCCCCAGCCCGGGGTGAACTCTCCTCCTTGTCATGGAGGCGCCGGGATGATGAAGATGGCCCGGTGAGGATCCCCCTCCGGAGGAAGTCGGAGCAGGTCTCGATTGGTTTTTGGTTGCTCTGGAGGCTTGCGTGGCGGAACTCTGATCTATTCTCTTCTCGAGAAGTTTTAGGGTATATGGATATATAGGCGGAAGAAATCGTCGGAGCCACGAGGGCCCATGAGGTGGAGGCGCGCCCTGGGGGTGGCGCGCCCCCACCTCGTGGCTTCCTCGAAGCTTCTGAAGTGGACTCAAGTCTCCGGTTGCTTTCCTTCCAAAATAACTTCTCGAAGGATTCATTCAGTTTCGACTCGTTTGATATTCCTTTTCTTGAAACCAAACAAGGGAAAAAGCAGGCCTTTGGGCTCTGAGGTCAATAGGTTAGTCCCAAAAGTAATATAAAAGTGTTTAATAAAGTCCATAAACATCCAAAACAGATAATATAATAGCATGGAACAATCAAAAATTATAGATACGTTGGAGCGTATCGGCATCTAAGCTTAATTCCTTTCGTCCTCGAGTAGGTAAATGATAAAACAAGAATTTTGATGTGGAATGCTACTTGGCATAATTTCAATGTAATTCTTCTTAATTGTGGTATGAATATTCAGATCCGAAGATTCAAGATAAAAGTTCATATTGACATAAAAATAATAATACTTCAAGCATACTAACTAAGCAATTATGTCCTCAAAATAACATGGCGAAAGTTCATCCCTACAAAATCATATAGTTTAGTCATGCTCCATTTTCATCACACAAGAATGCTCTCATCATGCACAACCCGATGACAAGCCAAGCAATTGTTTCATACTTTAATAATTTCAAACTATAAACTTTCACGCATATATGGCGTGAGCCATGGACATAGCACTATGGGTGGAATAGAATATGATGATGGGGTTATGTGGAAGACAAAGGAGAGGGTCATCAACTAAGCTAATCAAAGAGCTATGGAGATGCCATCGATTGATGTTAATGCAAGGGTAGGGATTGCCATGCAACGGATGCACTAGAGCTATAAATGTATGAAAGCTCAACAAAAGAAACTAAGTGGTGTGCATCCAACTTGCTTGCTCAAACCTAGGGCACTTGAGGAGGCCCATTGTTGGAATATACAAGCCAAGTTCTATAATGAAAAATTCCCACTAGTATATGAAAGTGAAAAACAGAGACTCTCTATCATGAAGATTATGGTGCTACTTTGAAGCACAAGTGTGGCAAAGGATAGTAGCATTGTCCTTCTCTCTTTTCTCTCATTTTTTGGCCTTCTCCTTTTTCTCTCTTTTTTTTGGGCCTTCTCTTTTTTATGGCCTTTCTCTTTTTATTCCTCACTTGGGACAATGCTCTAGAAATGATGATCATCACACTTCTATTTATTACAACTCAATGATTACCTTTCTCTTTTTTACTCACTTGGGACAATGCTCTAAAATGATGATCATCACTTCTATTTATTTAACTCGATACTAGAACAAAGTATGACTCTATGAATGCCTCGTGATGTAGCGGGATATGCAATGAATCAAGAGTGACATGTATGAAAGAATTATGAATGGTGGCTTTGCCACAAATACTATATCAACTACATGATCATGCTAAGCAATATGACAATGATGATGTGTCATGATAAGCGGGATGGTGGAAAGTTGCATGGCAATATATCTCGGAATGGCTATGGAAATGCCATAATAGGTAGGTATGGTGGCTGTTTTGGGAAGATATAAGGAGGTTTATGTGTGAAAAGCGTATCATATCAGGGGTTTGGATGCACGTGAAGTTTGCACCTACTCTCGAGGTGAGAAAGGGCGATGCACGTGAGAAGAGGCTAGCAATGATGGAAGGGTGAGTGTGTATAATCCATGGACTCAACATTAGTCATAAAGAACTCACATACTTATTGCAAAAATCTACAAGTCATCAAAACCAAGCACTACGTGCACTCCACGATGGACGGGGGCGACATAATACTTGATAAGAGATCCAGTCCACCTCTTTAAACCAGCGGATGAAATAGTCAAATTCAAGTCCATCCAGCGGACCCTACAAAACAACCACCATCGTGTGCAGTTAAACCCGCGCCGTGGGCGCGCCTCTGAGATTTCTGCGGAAATTGGGACATATTTGCAGCATCCCTCGAGATATGCGGGAATCCCCAGGTGGCGAGGCACAACCTCAATATCCTAAAAGATTCAAGCCGAACAGCAGGCTCTTGGCGTTCTCTGAACCTAGAGAGACAAGCTATGGGAGAGGAACTAGCCAAGTTATTGAGGCGGATTCATTAGAGAAATAAAACATCCGGATTGGCTAGCAAACCTCTTGATGGTACCAAGAAGGACAAATCCTGGCGCTTTGTGCGTCGATTTGAAGGACCCCAACTAGAGCTTGCCCAAAGGATCCCTTCCTCCCGCATCTATCAAATAATCGATGCTACCATGAGTTTCACGACTCATTGTGTTTCCTTGCGCGCATACTCGGCTACCACCAAATTAAGATGGCGGAGCCCAACCAAACCTGCGGCATTCATCACACCATCTGTTATACGCTTCAACACAATGCCTTTTGGGCTAAAAAAGCGGCGCAACATATCGGTAGCATGATTCAGGACATGTCACGGAAAACTAGATCGGCAAAATAGTGGAGGCATCGTAGATGATGTGGTCGTTAAAACCAAAACCGCCGACTCTTTAATGAAACGACCTGAGGCTCACATTTGACAACCTCGAACTTCGACATCAAGCTTAATCAGGAAAAATCGTTTTGATTGTACTCTTAGCGGAGGCTCACAGGCTTCATTGTCTCCAACAGAGGAATTGAAGCAAATCCGGCCAAAATCTGAGCTCTGTCACAGTTGGCTATCCCAACGGACCTCAAACAAATCCAGAAACTAGCCGGATGTGTGGCGGCCCTAAGCCGCTTTATCTCCCGCTTGGTAGAAAAGGCATTACCCCTCTATCGCCTCCTTCGGCGCACCGAACACTTCGAGGGGACGGATGCTGCCACAGCCGGATTGGAAGAAGTAAAAGCCGTGCCGCAGCCAACCCAATCACAGGCCGCGCCAAACATCGGCGAACCAATGCTGCTATACATTGCGGCACAACTCATCAAGTTATGGCGCCAATGCTAACGTCGTCGAGCGAAAGCAGACGGAACATAAATTCCCCTTAAAAAGCCCGCGGTACTAATGGCCACGGTTGTTTATTTCTATTATGTATCCCTTGTCCTCCTCCATGCAAGTCCACGGTACCCGCATTATCAAAAGATAGCCTATCACGGTATTCATGGCATCTGGAAGGCTGCGGCACTACTTTCAAGAGTGTTCAATTACGGTAGCCTCGGAAGTGCCATAATGATATTATAAACAACAGCGGCGCCATGGGCGGATTGCCAAATGGGCCATTGAGCTCCTCCGTTCGACATAGCATTACAAACCACGGCGAGCCATTAAATAGAAAGTATTGGCCGACTTTATGCCCGAATGGAATGAGCGAACTCCTAGAAATCTGACACATATTCCAACTGGATCATGCACTTGACAGCTCCAAGATGCTGGCTGGTGCAGGGCAGGCGTGCGTTCTGCGTCCCCAACGAAGATCTGATTCAATCGTACTCGAGATAATGTATCTGAGACTCCAACAACGCAACGAATCTGAGGCCTTTTACGGTCTTGGATGGCGGTATCAATGGGCATCAACGCTGGAAGTGCGGGGATTCGAACCTCGCAATATCGAGATAAATGGAACTTTGGCGCTAAGGATCCGAAAATGGTGGCCTACATAGCGCCGTCCTAAAAATGTCAGCTCGGTTGAAGGCTCGAATTTCACCATATAGCAGGAAAACAACCCGAGCGGCGAGATGTCCTCGCCGCGCGCATCGGCCAAAAGCGATCACGGTCCCTCCGTGATGCTCACAATGGTCTAGCGAGCCCGCAGACCAGTATGTAAAGGACATCTGGTGAGAAAATTTGATAGTTATATATATCGGTAGCCCTGAGACTTGAGCAGTTAGAATAAGCTGATTTAAGGATCATTTGTTATCTGAGTTCTTACTGAGAAAATAATACCCAATTGTCCCATGAGCTTGAAGGTGTGAAGCCCAACTTCAGGCCATGGCATGAGAAGAAGTCAAGAAGACCCCCCTCTGTAACACCTATTTCAAATGATAGATACCGTATAGAGTCGACATATGTACCGTCGACAACAAATATTGCGAGATGAAGCGGAGGAAATCGGATGAAACAACATCTCTTCGCGGCTAAAGGTGGCGAGAGCGTGCTACGAGGTTAGGCGGGAGAAAAATAATCTCGGGATGCCAACACCCAGCTGGGCGTGGAACTAAAGGATGTTAAGTACCCGGTATCCGGACTCCGTGAAGGAGAATCGTGGCTGCGACGCGACAATTTTAAGTAAGTGCTTGAGCGAACTTGTTGAAAAAGTTGTTGAA
The DNA here is from genome assembly GCA_021605205.1 of Aegilops longissima. Lineage (NCBI taxonomy): Eukaryota > Viridiplantae > Streptophyta > Magnoliopsida > Poales > Poaceae > Aegilops > Aegilops longissima. The sequence continues at coordinate 77,973 of JAHIAM010001685.1, forward strand.
GAAGCCACTAACGAGTTATATGCGTAGGTATGTTGTTGAGGTGCGTCCAGCGGATGAGATGCTGCGGGTCTGTGGGTGATCTTCTACGAGCTTCGAACTGCACGAACAAGTTCGACGGTGATCGAGTGTTGCCTAGGCCTTCTGACCATCCGTCTCCCCTGCTGAAGGCCTTGGAGAGCTTGTGGAAGCAAGGGGCCAGCGGCGGTGCTTTCGATTATGGAAGATGTCGGCCTGCCGTCGGTGCGAGGGAAGCCTAGGCCATGGTGAAGATCACGGTATACCAAGGCTGACCCAAACCACATGGCGAGTCCGGACTGTGGGGCTGATGGAAAGAGATCCCGTGAGCTTAGTGTATGGGCAAGTAGAATTGGCGCAAAGTATTCCCAAGCGGGACTGTAGACTAGACAGCTTGTTGGATGGTATAGAAAGAGAATTAAGCCGTGAAATTGACTATGTAATTAATGTGACATGTGTAATGCCTTCTAGCGGATTGTAGATCATTTGTCATGGCGGACCTTTTAAGCTTCAACCTCGGGACCCGATAGTCGGGTGTGTCAAGAATACCCTCTCGGTTATGTAAGAACCGGGGCATGCATGGAGACGAGGCGTAAGGTTCATTAGTGCTTGAGCAGGACAAGTGCCCAACTAGTTATGTTATATTACATGATTAGTAGAAACATCTTCGAGGAGAATAGTTCCGTTAGGGGTTCCTTTCCACAGATGCAGCATGCCCTAAAGTGCATGTCGAGGACTGCAACAGACATAGGAAAAACATGCAGGGGCACATATATAAATAAGTAAAAATCATCTTTTGTTCACCGACCGAATATTCCCTTAAAAGCGCTACCTTTCCGGCTTCACCCGGTCGAGGTACATCCGGCTGACACGGCGATTACAATCGCAGAGGTGCTCCCCTTATGCCCTAGTGAATTAATGGGAGCGTAGGGCATAAATACAAAACCGAACAACCCAGCTTGGCCAAAACTTAAAATAAATGTCGATGCATATAATGGAGAGAAAAGGTACATGCGGAAGGATGACACATGTCTGGGCATAAAGCCGGGATAAGTAAGTAAGCTTATGTGAAAGAAGCCCCGGGTATAATGGTAGCGACTAAGCGGCGTCAATGAATGTGCGGCAAAGCGTCGTTAGCCTTTGAAGGCATCGGGAAATAAAAAAGGAGGAAACAAAATCGAGATAATGTATATGCAAAAATGGGCCGGAGGAAGGAGCGAACACGAGTCGGCGCTAAGCGTAGAATCTTGCGGAGCTTGGCTCGTTCCATGGGTTCGGCTCAAATCGATATCGATGCATCCTTGAAGCAGACAGTGCATACCGGTCGAGAACTTGGTCAATGATGAAGGACCCTCCCATTTGGGCTTGAGTTTGTCCTTTTTCTTCTCCGGCGAGCGTAGAACTAGTTAAGCCAACATTATAAGTTTTGGCCCATACTTCTGCCTTTGGTATCTTGAGCTTGTTGTTGATAGAATGCAGAGCGGGCTTTTGCCACGTCACGCTCCTCCTCGAGGCGTCCAAACTGTCTGCGATCGAGCTCGGATTCTCTTTCTTCGTACATACGCACTCGAGGTGAGTCATCAATTATGTCGCAGGGTAGAACCGCCTCTGCGCCGTACACCATAAAGAAGGGTGTGTATCTAGTAGTGCGATTTGGCGTGGTTCGCAGCCCCCAGAGTACGGAGTCGAGCTCCTCCACTCAGTGTGTGTTAGATTCCTTAAGGGACCGCACTAATCTGGGTTTAATGCCGCTCAAGGTAAGACCATTTGCTCGTTCGACTTGACCGTTAGTTTGTGGGTGATAGACAAAAGCATAATCGAGCTTAATGCCCATGTTGTTGCACCAGAGTTTTACCTCATCAGCCGTGAAGTTCGTGCCATTATCAGTGATGATGCTGTGGGGGACACCGTAACAGTGTACGACCCCGGATATGAAGTCTATCACTGGTCGGGATTCGGCCGTTTTAACAGGTTTGGCTTCTATCCATTTGGTGAATTTGTCCACCATGACCAGTAAGTAAGTATTTTTTCTTATGGGTTCCCCCTTTAAGGGTCCAACCATGTCGAGTCCCAGGACGCAAGGGCAGGTAATGGGGATTGTTTGGAGAAGCGGTGGGTGGCATCGGCTTTGGTTTGCAAGAGGCGGCACTGGCCTTGGCGTTAGACCAAGTCTGGCGTCTGCCGGGCCGTTGGACCAAGTCCTCGATCCGCTCTTTGTGCATTCTCGCCCCTCCAGAACCACAAGGGACTAGGTCCATAGGTGTTAGTGGGACACGATCAACTTCGACATCTTTGGCGGATCGTGGCAATGCACCACGAGCAGATTTACCCAACTTGGAGCTCTCAGGAGATAACACTCCTACTGCTGCTTGGTTGATTCTGTTGTGTTCTTGCTAGGGAGCAATGAGAGCTACAAAACCTAGCTTTGAGTGAGTGTGGTCTCGTATGGTCGAATGAACGAGCAGGCGAACCGAACCCTTCTCGTTGCACATGGGCCTCCTTTTATAGTCTCAAGGGGTCACCAAGTGCTTAACCACAGATGAGGGCAAAAATGGGAAAACAGTAGTTGGTACACCAACATGCAGTGTCTGATGCTTTATACCTAACTCTGGCTGACAAGGACAAGGGTAATAAATGCCGTCCACATCGCCTAAACAGTCTGTGAGGGACCGTCAAGTCGCCTCCGTTTGCCACGATGGTAGCTTATCGGCGCCGCTTATCGCTGCTCCCGTGGCTGCACAGCCCGACACCTGGCGATGCTGGGAATAGCCCCATGGAGACACATTGGCGGATGAGCTGGAGGCGGAGATGAAGAGAGGTTACTGCAGCGGCAAGCACCTTGCAGCGGCTGAATCCTGTCGTCGCTCAGGGCTTGTCGATCACCAAGCCTTCGGCAAGCTTCGCCGGTCGGGAGCAGCAAAAGGCTTGCGGCGAAGCTCTCTGCGCAGAGAAGGTGGTGGCGCAGCGAAGATCAACCTCGCAGCTCGAGGAAGATCTTGCTGCGCACGAGCAATCAGTGTGAGCACTCAAGGAGGCAAGGGCGCCCACGCAGCTGCAGAGAGCGCCAAGAAGGAATTGGAGGCGTGGTGGCACGCTGGAGCCACCCTCCGAGAAGCGAGGAGGAGGTCGCGGGCTGAAGCAGCCTTGAGAAGGGCGCCTACACTCTTGGCGAGCTGCAGGGTCGTTTCGCTGAGAAGATCAAAAGCTCGCGCCGCCAAGGACTCAAAGCGGATCTGGGCTGAAGCAGCCACCCAGCGGAGGCGGGCCGGCGCCAAGGGGAGGGAAGCGAACTGTCTTGGAGAAGATCAAGGCTAACGAGGAGCTGTTGGCGAATGCATGACTGCCTGAGGATACTCTCGAGAGATAGCATAATGCTTTGGGACAGAAGGTCTTGTGGACCTTGCCGCCGCCATCCATAATGAGCTGATGGAGTGAGGATGGTGGATCTTGGGTACTCCACGGCGAACCTCAACCCAGCGCCAAGCTCAGCCATTCTTCAAGGCGTGTTGGCGGGTCTCAGGCAGCTCGGGAGGAGATCCCAAAGCAGTGGCCGACGAGTCGCGCCAAGTCTGCAGGGGCTCTCGAAGAGTCTTGATGAAGGTGGCCTTCCGCAACCCGGCGTCAACTTCATAGCGTCCTCAAGTCCCTGCCTCCATCTGACGTTGAAGCACTCAAGGCCCTTGTCGCACCATCGTGGGACAGGGTGGCCGAGTCAAGAGGCTCGATGGCGACCCGCGTGGACTAGGCACGCAAGTTTATCTTTCCTAGTCATTGAGATCATGTTTAGTAGAACAATTTATTAGATCTGCGACAAGTTATTTTGTAATATACTCTATCTTAGGCAACAATTGCAATGTTATTCCCTTTACTTGATTCCTTCCTTTGTATGTTTGTGCCCTCGCTTTTAGGGAACTTGTCGGTGCGAGCACCTTTGCATGTTTGAGTGCGGAACGTCGGTGACTTCTTTGGCGATGCTGCCTCCGACAAAGCAACCTTGTAGCAACTAGTTGCAGCTCACTTAAGTTGTTGGCGGACTCGAAACAAAGTAAAGCGCCAAACTAGCTCGAGTTGGTTCCTCGAGCACAGGTTTTCCATACAAAGTACTATCGTTCGAGGAAGATAACGAAAATTTAAAACTGATTGCTTAAACTTAGCAACTTAGCTTTTACGTAAATGCGCTTCCCGGCAAGGTGATACTTCCTCGGCGACACTTGGTGGCCCACACCATTATCTTCTCCTTCCCCGGTTAACTTGTGGGTGGATGAACCTTCCTCTCTTTTGAGAAGAAAGAAGAAAATAAAGTTATGGAGCCTAGTGGCTCGTTATTGCTTACTAGGGTGTGGATGCTGCACAAAATGTCGAGATAATACATGCATAATAATGATGAAAGCATGAAATTGACAAATTATGCGCAACACACAAAACTTCTTGATGCAGGGGTCTGCGCCCGGCTTTGTACAAAGATTACATGCAACAACGGCAAGACTTGTACAAAAGGGTGGTTCGGAGCAGGTTCGCACAACCGCATATATCAGGTAAAACTTACGAAGATGCTCTATATTCGAGTTGCTCACGGGCATATCTTGGTCTCAAAGCGGACAGCGCCGGGCCTAGTGACTCGTTTCACCCGATAAGGGCCTTCCCTTGGCGTCAACTTGTTGGAATTCTTGGCGGATTGAAGCGCGAAGAACAAAGGTCGCCTTCCTCGAAGCTTGGCATTAACTGCGGCTATGGTAGCGGCGCAAAGCTTGCTTGTAACGAGCAGCTCGTCTGCGGCTGAAGGCGATCCTCCTCGAGGAAGCGCGCGGCGTCATTGTCGCAGCTGCTCTTGCTCAAACTCATCATAGCGAGTACTCGGTGACCCATTATCTGAGTTCCGTGGGAGAACTGCCTCTGCTCCATAGACTAGAAGCGAAAGGTGTCGGCGGTGGCTCGATTTGGCGTCGTCTGATCGACCAAGAACCACCGGCAGCTCCTCAATCCGATTTCTTCGCACTTGCGCGCTGTCAAAGTTCGGTCTTGAGTCCTCGCAGCACTTCAACATTTGCCCTCTCCTTGACCGTTGCTTCTCGGGTGAGCAAGCGAAGCAAAAGCAGACCTTGGCGCCAAGATCTTGGGCGTCTTGCATGAAGGTGCGACTTCGTGAATTGGGTGCGTTGTCGGTGATGATCCGGTTAGGTATCCCAAAGCGGCAAACAATTGACTGAAGAACTTATTTCTTGTTGTCTTCACCTTCCTCACTTGCTTCCACTTCCGGCCACTTTGTGAACTTGTCGATTGTAACATACAAGTACTCAAAGCCCCAACAACTTCGGGGAAGGGGCGAGATATCGAGCCCCAGGACCGAAAATGGCAGGATAAAGGGATCGTCAGAGAGCTTGAGCTGGCTGGTGTGTCTGTTTTGAATGGGCCAGCGCGCTTCACACTTGGTTACTTGTGCGATTGCATCTGGAGGCTTCGGCGAGAAGAAACCTTGCGAGAAGCTTTGCGGCAAGTGCTCTTGCGCCAATGTGGTGACCACATATGCCTCCGTGTATCTCTGCCAACAGCTTGTCCATCTACCGGCAAATACACTTCAATTTCACTCCGTTGAGTCTTCTTACATGCGGGATGTTGTCAACAAACTGGTACATACTTATTTGCCGGGCTACTCTTTACCTTCTTCTTGCTCTTGGAAGTTCTCTGTCATGAAGGAAATGGGCGATCTGCTGTGCCCATCTTTGGAGCACGTGGCTCGACAACAAGGACTAAAGGCACATCTGCCGCTCTTGGGAACATCGACTTCTCGGCAAGAACTGCGGCTCGGCGGAGCTTGATGATCCCGGACAAGCTGCGGGCGACTCTTGTCGGGGGCGTGCGCTTGAAACAAACCCTAGGGCTTGTCGGGCAGTGCTCCTCGGCGATATCTGCGTTGATTTTGGGGACCTTCTTGGCGGTGGCCGGGGAGCTCTGCGGAAAGTAGTCACGGAAACCAACTTTCTCTTCTTGCTCTGTCCGGTTGATGGTGTTACAGTTGGTTGAGTCAGCTTGAGCACAAAATTCCTGGTTCCACGAGTAACGAGTGCAGCGCACTTTGTGAGCCATCGGCAATGTCATTACGAGCTCTTGGAACATGTTCCATTTGCGAGGCCTTCAAAGTGCTCCTCTAGCTTTCTCACTTCATCAACGTGGCTTCCATCAGCGGACTCGATAATCTTTGTTCACTTGGCGGACGACAAGCTGCGAGTCACCCGACAATAAGCTTCGATCCCAAGGTCCTTGCAATCCGAGACCGGCAATCAAACCTTCATACTCTGCGGTATTATTTGTTGCTTGCTCCTTGGGAAAGTGCATTTGGACTATGTCTTGGAGGTGCTCTCCGGTGGGTGCGATAAGCGACACCTTGCAGCACTTGGCGCCTTACAGCGAAGAGCACCATCAAAATACATCAGCCACTCTTTACTTGCTTCCTTGGCGGGATGCTCGTCTCGGTATTTCTTCATCTTGCGTTGGCGTCCATTCTGCTATAAACTCTGCCAATGCTCTGCTTTGGATAGTTGAAGTGCTTTCAAACTTGAGGCCAAAGCTTGGCAGTTCAGTGCCCACTCGACAATCCTGCTGTTGCTTACGGATTTTGCAATATCCTCTTTAAGCGAAGCGGTGACAAGCTGTTATTTCATCTGCTTGGAAGTAATGGCGCAGCTTTCTCGAGGCCATGAGGAGAAAAGCAATTCTGCACCCAGAATACCTTGACCTAGCCCCTGCGAAGGGGCCGACAAAAATGGTGGTAGCTGCACCATCCTTTTACGCATCTTATGCAATCCTGCGTAGATCCGTCCTTATCGGGACCCGAGCTTGTGGCGAAGCCCCACCTTGTCATTGGATGCATCTGCCTCGTTGCCGGCTCATCATCCGCCTCCCTCTCCGCTACTAACAGCACTAACCACTTGATTGGTTGCGCTATATAAACAACTTCTCTTGTGGCCTAGGTGCGACAAGTATTGAGTGGAGGGCAGTACCTCTAAGTCTGCGGCGCAGCCTCCGCCGAGAGTCCATTTCATTGGACCTGCCTTTTCAAAATCTTGAAAAATGGCGAGCGCACTCAGTGACCTAGAGATAAACCTCTTTGAGAGCAGCAGCATAACCGGCAAGCCTTCTTACATCCTTGGCGCTTTGGTGCTTCAATCTGCTCAATAGCCTTAATCTTGTCGGGATTGGCTTCAATTCCCCTCTGAGACCACGAAGAACCGAGAAGCTTGCGGAAGGAACTCCAAACACGCACTTCTCGGGGTTGAGCTTGAGGTTGATCTTGCAGATTTGCAAAGGTCTCATCTAAGTCTTGAACCAGAGTTGCTTTGTCCTTGCTCTTGACCACTATGTCATCCATGTAGCTTCTACATTTACGTGCATTTGCGGCTCAAAAGCGTCGTGGACTACTCTTGCAAGCGTTGAACCAGCATTCTTCAGCCCAAAAGGCATCCGTATAAAAGCGATGCGTGCCACATGGGGTAATGAATGCGGTTTTCTCTTCATCCTCTTCGCCATGAAGATCGATGATATCCTGAATATCGTCAAGAAATGAAAGCAAATCACATCCGGTGTGGAGTCAATAATCTGGTCGTCTGCGGCAAGGAAATGGGTCTTTGGGACAAGCTTTATTAACATCTGTAAAGTCGATCTGAGTCTCCATTTCCCATTTGCCTTTGATACAACTACGGATTGGCCAACCACGTGGGATGGAGCACCCCTCGACAAGGCCTGCTGCTTCCAACTTCTTGATCTCTTACGCTATGAATTCTTGGCGCTCCTTGCTGCTTCGACTTTTTGCTTGACGGGCGCGCGAGGGCGGATAGCTAGGTGATGCTCAATCACTTTCACAGGAACACGGGGATGTCGGAGCGGTTGCCATGCAAACACGTCGACGTTAAGCCAGCGAGAAAGCAACGGCGCGCCTTCCTATTTAAGGGTCAAGCGTGACGCGATGGTGAAGGTACCACGGTGCCGTCCTCCTTAGCGGACACCCTCTTGGTCTTGGCGGAGCTGCCATCATCTTCTTGCACTTGCGGTGGAGCTCGATGGTGCGTCCTCGGCGGTGGCGCAGCACTCGAAGAGTGCGCTTGCGGAGTGGGCATCGAGTTCTTGCCGGGCAAGGTGGTCTTCTTCTTCCCCAGGAGCTTCGGCAAGTGATTTGCTATCGTCGCATGTTCTGCATCCGGTAAATCTTGTCGGCGCGGATAAGCGCATCCTTCTTATCGCCATGGACAGAAATGGCGCTTATCGGGCGGGCATCTTAAAGCAGGTTGTAGGCGTAATGAAGGCTGCCATGAACTTGGCGAGTCTTTGGCTGACCAAGTATTCCATTGTAGAGGCGATGGGAAATCGGCAACGTCAAATGTGACCCTCAGTTCTGAAATTCAGTTCACTGCCAAATATTCTTGGCAGCGTGATCTTCCCTTCGGCTTGCTCCTTCACTGGGTTGATTCCTTGGAAAGTGCCGGTCTCTTCAAGCTCATTGTCGAGATTTGAAGCTTACGGAGCCACTGCGAGAGGAGATCGATTCAGGCGGCCCGCCGTCAACCAACATCTTTGTGACCTTGAGGTTGCGGATAGTTGGTGATACCAACATCGGCAAGCACCCGACCACCGATTATCGATCAGGGTGGTCCTCAATGTCAAAGATGATGGGCGTCTTGGACCACTTGAGCTGCTTGGCGACTCTGAGACGGATTACGCGCATTAACCTCACGCATCCATTGCTTGAGTTGGCGGTGCGAGTATGCGAAGAAGCACCACCGTCAGCGCAAGGACCTCTGTTGCCTTGAAACTCCTGCTCATCAACCGTGCGTCTTCCATGTCTTCGTCATCGTCATCTTCGTCTTCTTCCTTGCTCAGCGGCCCCGAGGAGGTCTGTCTCCTTGCGGCTGCTTATGCCTTGCCGGCGTCCTCCCGGCCGGGTCTTTTCTTGCTAGCTGCCGGCTTTCTTTCAGGCTTTCTCCTTGTCTACCGCTCGTACTCAGCCCTCTGCTGTTCAACAAGCTGCTCGACTTTCTTGCAGCTCACGGAGGTCGTGGCCCTTAGTGCGGTGAATCTTGCGATCTTGCTTGTTGGAGCTGTCACCTTGTCGGCCCGCCACGGCTTGGCGGCGGTGTCAGTGACAACCTCCTTGCGGAGCCACCAGCCTTAGCTTTCTTGGCGGCACCATCCTTGCGGACTGCTTTCGACAACTAGTACTTCTTGGCTCTTCTTCTTTACATTGTTCCTTGCTTGGCTCTTCTTTGCAGGCGGTCCCTCCTGTCGATTCTGCTCCCACATTCTCTCACAGGAGTCTTCTTCCCTCCTCGTGGCGTGCACACTTGTCGGCCAAGGCATACAGCTCGCGGCGTCCTTGACTTTGCACATCGCCATCTCCTCCCTCATCCTGCGGTTCCATGCGTTCACGATAAAGCAGCGCGATCACAGCGGCGGGGTGGACATCTGGGATGTTGTAGTGCACGGCTGAATCTCTGGATAAACTTGCGAGGACTCCCCTTCCTTACGGGCAAGCGGTGAAGGTCACTCTCTTGGCCATGAGGTTTGTGGCGCTGTGTGGCGCCGACAACTGATGGCACAAATCTGCCCAGAAGATATGGAGCTGTCCGGCAAGTGCATGAGCCAAGATCGGCGTTTGGCTTGAGCACGGAGGAAGTAGTTGGCGAGGATCTTGTCGTCTCGTCCCCGCCTTTGCACGCGATGGTGTGAATCTTTGAGGAACTCCGATGGGTGTGTCCTGCCATCATACTTCTACGCTTTTATCGGCAGAAGTTTTTCTTGTCAGACCCTTTGGACTTGCCGCAGCTCACGGGTGAGCAGCGGGGCAACCTACAGCGTCTGACAAGTCGCTGGTTCCCCGGCGCATGCATATCAACAGCGGGCCGGCGGCGTTGGTCGGATTGCGGCGCTTCTCTTGGCGCTCGATCACGGGTTCGGGCATCTTCTTGTTGCCGTTCTTGGAGAACTTGGCTGATCACGGCGGCTCGTGGATCCGGCAATGGCTGTGGAGTCGTTGTCGAGTGGATCCGAGGAGCTGGTGATCTTGGCCTTTGGGAAGGGAGTGCATGGTGGTTGCACCCCGCGGGTTTCATCGCCACCGGCTCGTGCCTTGTCGTCTCGCCCGCGGCAAAGGCGCTGTCGATTTCAGCGAGCGTCGCCGTTAGCAAAGCCTATGAGATTGGATTGTGGCCCTCCACTCGTCGACCTTGTCGGCCGTTGGAGGTAGTCTAAGCAGTTGAGCTCGCCAAGGCTTGCTGCTGGAGTGGTGGTGGCAATGGCGTGCGGGCGAGCAGGATGTGCGGACTTCTAACCAAGTTAGGAGGAGCAGCATCCCGTAGCGATCGTACCCGCTTCGTGCCGACATCTTTGGCGTGCATCTGAGTCTCGAGGGCCTCGGGATCCTCGGCAGCGCCTTGATCCAGCGGCGTATGGTGCTGCGAGCATCATGTATTTGTCGGTCCCGCGCCTCTGAGATGGCGCGATGCGTTTCGACGGCGAAGCCTCGCGCCTTGTCCTTGGACCTGGCGGCGTCGTGAACTTCTCGGCGGCAACCCGTTCCTCCGCCAGGCGTCTTCCCCCCACTCGTCGGCTCCGGTGGTGGTGGGTTCGGCGGGACGGCTCTGCTGCCGCGAAGCCTTCTTCTTCGGTGGCATCTTGATGAAGATGGTGAATTGTTGCTCGTGTGAGCGCGGATCGGGTTCACACAGCCTCCTCGCCCTACAGGCGCCAAAGATGTCGGGGAAGCTGATGCGTGTCCCACGAACACCTATGGGACCTAGTCCCTTGTGGTTGGAGGGCGGAGAATGCACAAGAGGCGGATCGAGGCGATGCACGACAGATTACCAAGCCGGGCTCTCCGGAGATAACCTCCTCTGCTGCTTGGTTGATTCTATTGTGTTCTTGCTAGGGAGCAATGAGCTACAAAACCTAGCACAGTGAGTGTGGTCTCGTATGAGTCAAATGAACGAGCAGGCAGACCCCTTCTCGTTGCACATGGGCCTCCTTTTATAGTCTCAAGGGGTCACACAGTGTGCTTAGATGAAACAAAAATGGGAAAACAGTGGTTGGTACACCAACATGCAGGTGTCTGATTCTTTATACCTAACTCGGTGGCAAGGGACAAGGGTAATAAATGCCGTCCTGTCGCTCATGATCAATGACAGGGACCGTCAAGTGCGCCTCCGTTTGCCCGATGGTAGCTTATCGTGCGCCGCTTATCGCTGCTCCCAGCTGCATGCACAGCCTACCGACTGCAGCGATGCTGGAGATAGCCCCATGGCGACACGTTGGCGGATGAGCTGGAGGCGGAGATGAAGAGAGGTTGCTGCGCGGCAAGCACCTTGCAGCGGCTAAATCCTTATCGCTCGGGGCTTAGCCGATCACCAAGCCTTCGGCAAGCTCCTCTTGCGGGGTCTTGTTTCTTCGTGCCTTGAGTGGCCTTCGGCAAGCTCCTCTTGCAGGGGCCTTACTTCTTTGTTCTTGAATGGCTCCAAAGGAGCAGCGGAGGATTGGCGGTTACTAGGCCAGCCACTGCAGAGTGCTGCAAGCTGCCGTGCTGCAGTTAGGGATACTAGGGTACCCCAACTCTAGTACACCGACAGGAGCCCCAGGCACTGGAGCCACCTGCAGCGCAGAGCTCTGTTGGGCCGGGCCCAAAACAGCTCTGCAGACGAAGCGGCCTAGATTACGCCATTATGCGCCTCGGACCCACCCGTCCCCCCAGGCAGCACGTTCGGGACGTGGCGTCGTGGGAGAGATCGTGGGGGCTTTCTTTAATGGGAAAATGAACGCCCCCCTCCTCTCCTTATAAGCAGGGAACAGGGCAAAGCCCACTTGCCATTCTTGTCACGTCAAAACCACCGCCGCTCCCCTTTCTTCTCAAGTCTGAAGAAGGCGCGCTCCGCCCCCCCCATTGCCACAGGCGCCTGCTTGCCGTCGACCTCCTCCACCACCTCCCCCCATGGCTCAGCCGACAAGGGAAAAGCGTGAAATCGGCTGGGGCAGCGGCTCGCGGCGCTGCTGGGAAGGCGGGCCCTCTTGATCCCACAGCTTGCGCAGGAAGGAGCTGCGGGAGCTGTGTTACCTTTTGCAGGTCGGCCGGACAGCAAGCGCACCAGCGCCAGGTGATCTCTGCCGCCCAGAAAGGTTCCGCCAGGTACCCTTCTTGCCTTTTCTTCCACTGCGGGCTCTGCCGCCCTTTCTCAATTCTTTGCGATGTCATGAACACATATGGCCTCCGCCTCCTTGATTTCACCCCCAACGCCGTCCTCACCATGGCATTTTTAGCACACCTCTGCGAGAACTTTGTGGGGGTCCACCCAAATGTAGCACTTTTCGCCATTACTTCATGCCCGTGTCGAGAGAGAGAGCAGCTTGCGGAGGATTGCATGGATCTCGGGATCGGCAAGAAGGAAGCATATCTTGACCGGAGGCTGCGCGGCAAGTGGGAGGTGGAAGCCGATTGGTGTTGGATCTTAGAGGAGGACCGCAGCCTTTCACTGCCTGCGCCAAGCCCCCCATAGTCTTGTGGCAATGATTGGAGCAACTTGGCGCGGAGGATGCCAAGTTGAAGATTGCCATGACTAGGATCCTGCGCCTTAGGCATGCAGAGACTTACCGTAGGAGCTGTTGGCGCGGACTTCCTTTGCCGCCGCATTAGCGCCTTGCAGGAGAGAGGAGGCCTGCTTGGGAGTTCCAAAGCGGCCCGGACATCGTGAGTCTTGCGCCGGGTTTGAACTGGAACTTCTTGTCTTGGAGCTGGATGGCATGCTGGGGAGCTGTTCAAGCCTGATGGAGATCAACCGGAGTGGTTCATGTTGCTTGGAGGAGTCATGCCCTTGTGCAACAACTTCGTCAACTTGGCCGCATCCAGCGCGATGATGCCGTTGTCGATTCCCATGGAATCGTTCCAACTAGCGAACCCGCCCGGCGACATTGTGCAGCAATTCTTGACAACTTGGAAGAGCTGCGATTTGTGCCGACGGCGAAGCGGCTCACCCTTGACACCACCAAGCAAGAGATGGCGTGCGCCATACAAGGTTGGAGGCGGCGAAGCTGCCGCCGGCGTGTTTGGAGTTCACCGTCGAGCGAAGGCAGCAGGCGGCAAGCCTACCCGACCAAGGAGTTCGCGGTGAGGAGAGCAGGCGAGCCCGAGCAGCTGAAACCAAGCAGGCTGCGAAAGGCGCCTCCCTCCGCCGTCAAGTAGCTTGCAGCGGGAAGAGCCAGCAGCTCCGCAGAAAACGTCTCCGCAAGGCGGAGAGGTGGCGGGGCGGCGAGCAGACCAACAACCGCCTCGCCCGCCAGCGCGCACCACCGCGGCAAAGTGCTGTTGCAGCGGGGCGCCTCATGCCGCCACAACAGCGGGAGGCGGGGCCTTCCACGAGCCACGGCCCCGCACCGCCAAAGCGTCAAGGAGCCTACTCCTCGGCTAAATCGCCTTTGGGCCGAATTTGACTTCTCCGCTCTCGGCTCGAGAAGAGGAGGAAGAGTAAGATCTTGTCGCTGCTACTTGTAATTCTTCAATTCTTGCTTTATCTTGTATCTGACTTGCTTCATTCGAGCTCTTTCCTTCTTGGGGCCAGCTGGCTCGGAGGCGTCGAAGAGGCCAAGACCCAGTGGTTGTCGTCTCAGATGATTCCCCTGTGGCGACAGGAGGCACGTCTGAGACTCCCTTGCCGGATCCGGCAACCCTTCAACAGAGCAGCCCCCAGCACAGCCCCCAGCGTAAGTATTTGGTTTATCCCTTACGGTTCGGTGTGCTTGGGTGCTCCTTCTTTACTGATATCTGACTTGTTGATGTGTGTAGGAGCAGAGCAGCCTCATCTGGAGGCCCCGAAGGCCACTCGAAGTTCTGCTTGCTTCAACTCGCGCCAAGGAGAACTCTCCGCCAAGGGCGCTCTCGGCAGGAGGCCTCTCCGACAAGGAGCTTCTCGGCAAGGGCAGCGCCGACGACCCTCGGTGGTGGAGACGCGGCTTGAGATCCCATTGCGAGGTTATCTTCTTGACGAAAATTTCCCTTGGGTTCTTTTCTTCTGTTCTTCTTTACGAACATTTGCGCTTAGTGTCCTTTCTTTCTCGATCATCAGATCCATCTGCCGGAGAGCCGATGGGCCTGAGGTTCTTGCGAGGAGGGGCCTTCGCGGCAACAATGGCAACGCCGCCAACATGGAAGAGGCCCGGCGCCGATGGGTCCTTGGCGAGGAGGCCGCCAGAAGCTGCCGCCTTGAGCTGGGGAGGGTCCGGTGATGATCGTCTTGGCGGCTGAGCGCAGGAGGCGCCGGCGCTGCACCCGACCGCCGATCCCCCCACGATGCTGCACGGACTCGAAAGAGCTGACCAGCCGCCTATCGAAGGCGGCGAAGGTGTCTTCATCAAGCTTCCATGGGAATCGCTGGCAACATCATCGCCAGCGGATGCAGTCAAGCGACAGTTGTTGCACAAGGGCCGCGACTCCCTCGGCAACATGAACCACTCGGGTGATCACGCATCGAGCTTGACAGCTCCCGCATGCCATCAGGCTCAAAGGCTGATAAAGTTCAGTTCAAACCGAGCGCAGCCTCGCGAGTGTCCAGCGTTTTGGAACTCCCAAGTAAACCTCCCTCTCTCTGCAAAGGCGCAATCGGCGTGACGAGAAGTCAGCGCAACAGCTCCTCGGTAAGCCCGGCATGCTGGCGCGGGATCCTAGTCACGGCAATCTTCAACTTGGGCATCCTCGGCCAAGTTGCTCCAATCATTACCGCGCACTATGGGGGTTTAAGCGAGGCAGTGAAAGGCTGGGTCCTCCTCTAGATCCAACACCAATCGGCTCTCCTCTCCTCCCACTTGCTTTCGCAGCTCTCATCCAGATATCCTTCCTTCTTGCTTAGATCCACGGAGATCCATGCAATCCCTCCGACAGCGGCTCTCCTCTCTCGACCACGGGGCATGAAGTAATGGCGGAAAAAGTGCTACATTTGGGTGGACCCGACAAAGTTCTGATGAAGGTGTCACGAAAACTGCCATGGTGAGGGCAGCGTTGGGGTGAAATCAGGAGGCGGAGGCCATATGTGTTCATGACATCGCAAAAAGAATTGGAAAAAAGAGCGCCAGCGATGGAAAAAAGCGAAGAAGGGTACCCGATGAAACCTTCTCGGACATGGCGGAGATCACCCTCGTCTTGCTTGGTCGCTAGCGTCATCATCGACAGAAAAAGTAATACAGCTCCTCGGCTCCTTCTGTCAAGCAGAGGATCGAAGAGACCCGCTCCTTCCATAGTGACGCGCTGCGCCTCGGCCAATTCCGCCTTTCCCCTTGGCATTTCGGAGCCATGGGGAGTGGTGGAGGAAATCGGCTTGGCGTTAGTGGCGCCCGGTGGCAATAGAAATGGGCGTCGCTCTCTTTAGACTTCGAGAAGAAAGGGGGAAGCGGCGGTGGTTTTGGCGTGGCAGCAATGGCTTAGTGGGCGTTCTGCCCTGTTCCCCCACCTTATAAGGAGGAGGAGGCGAGCGTTCGATTTTCCCATTAAAAGCCAAACGATCTCCCACGATGCCACGTCCGGAGCGTGCCGTTAAATGGGGGCGTGGTGGAGTCGAAGCGAATAATGGCGTAATCTAGGCCGCTCGTGCCCGTGCCTTTTTTGGGCCTGCCCATGAGCTCGGCGCCGTGTGGCCCAGGCAAGGGCTCTGTCGGTGTACTAGAGTTGGGAGTGCCCTAGTATCCCGAACTGGGTGCCGCGAACGATTGCACAGCACCAGCGGCAGGGCTGGCCACTAATGGCTGCCAAGGTCCTCATGGCTCCTTTGGAGCCATTCAAGAATAAAGTAGTCAAGGCCCGGCAAGAGGAGCTTCAGGGAGAAGGCCCTCAAAACCGCGAAGAAACAAGACCCGGCAAGAGGGCTTGCAGGAAGAGTGATCGACAAGCTCCCGGCGACAAGGATTCAGCAGCGGCAAGGTGCTTGCAGCGGCTGACCTCTTCATCTCCGCTCCAGCTCATCCCCGTAGCGATATGCGCCATGGGGCTATTCGAGCCGCAGCGTGTGAAGAGGTCTGTGCAGCAATGGGAGAAGCAGCGATAATGGCGCCCGACAAGCTACCATCGTGGCAAGCGGAGCGCTTAGCCGGTCCCACTGTTGCCTTTGTTTAGGACGACAGAGGCGGGCATTAATACCCTTGTCCCTTGCCGTCGAGTTAGGTATAAAGCAACATACTGTACTTTGTACAAGTTGGTGTATCAACCTCTGTTTTCCCATTTTGCCCTCATCTGCGTTGCCACATGGTGACCCTTGAGACTATAAAGGAGGCCCATATTACCAAGCGTAGAAGGGGATTCGGTTGGCTCGTTCGGTTCATTACGACTCATCTGAGACCACACTCCTCAGGCTAGGTTTTGTAGCTCTCATTGCTCCCTAGCAAGAACACAATAGAATCAACCAAGCAGCAGTAGGAGTGTTATCTCTCAGGAGAGCTCGAAGCTGAGTAAATCTGCTCGTGTGCATCGCCTCGATCCGCTCTTTGTGCATTCTCCGCCCCCTCCGAACCACAAGGGACTAGGTCCCATAGGTGTTCGTGGGACACGATCGGCTTCCCGACATCTTTGGCGCGCCCGGTGAGGCGTCGGGCTGTGTGAACCCGATCCGGCGTTCACGAGCAACTGTCTTCATCATCTTCATCAGCATGCCACGAAGAAGAAGGCTTGGCTGACAGCGAAACCGTCGCGTCAGACCACCACCACCGGGTGGCAGTGAGTGGGGGAAAGCGTGGACGAAGAACGAAGCGTCGTCGAGAGCCCAGCAGCGCCACGGTCAAGGACAAAGCGGCGCGCGAGCTTGGCGTCCAGCGTCTGCGCCCATCTCGGGAGAAGCGGGACCCAGACAGCGTCATGATGCTACGGCCTGGTCCGCTCGTTGGATCAAAGAGCCAAGCTGGAGGATCCGAGGCCCTCGAGACCGCATACTGCGCATGACATCTGGCCTGCAATGAGAATGCGATCGGCTTGAGGCGGGATGCTGCTCCTCCTAACTTGGTTAGAAGTCCGAGCACATCCGTTCCTCAAACCTAATCGCCATTGCCACCCACCCTCCAGCGAAGCCTTGGCGAGAGCTCAGCTGCTTCTGAGACTACCCTCAACGGCCGA
>JAHIAM010001686.1:0-62259 GCA_021605205.1 Aegilops longissima
GCTCAAAATCATTTTCTCAATGAAATGAATAGTAAGAAAAATGATTATGCTATTAGAGTGGCTACTAGAACTGGTAGAATGACTCAGGAACCTTTGAATCCTGAAGGCCACCCTAAAAGAATTGAACAAGATTCTCAGAGAAATAATATTGATGCACCTAGTCCTTCTAAAAAGAAGAAAAAGAAAAATGATAGGACTTTGCATGCTTCTAGTGAACCTATTGCCGAACCACCTGAGAATCCAATTGATATCTCTATGTCTGATGTTGAAACACATTCTGGCAATGAACATCAACATAGTGAAAATGTTAATGATAATGTTCATGATGATGCTCAACCTAATAATGATAATGATGTAGAAATTGAACCTGCTGTTGATCTTGATAACCCACAATCAAAGAATCAACGTTATGATAAGAGAGACTTTGTTGCTAGGAAACATGGTAAAGAAAGAGAACCATGGGTCCGAGAAACCCATGCCTTTTCCTCGAAACCATCCAAGAAAAGGATGATGAGGATTTTGGCGCTTTGCTGAAATGATTAGACCTATCTTTTTGCGTATCGATTAACTAATATGCTCAAAATGAATCCTTATGCTAAGTATATGAAAGATATTGTCACTAATAAAAGAAAGATGCGGAAGCTGAAATTTCCACCATGCTTGCTAATTATACTTTTAAGGGTGGAATACCAAAGAAACTTGGAGATCGGGGTACCTACTATACCATGCTCCAATAAAAGAAATTATGTTAGAACTGCTTTATGTGATCTTGGAGCGGTGTTGGGTGTTATGCCTCTCTCTTTATATCGTAGACTTGACTTGAATAAGTTGACACCTACTGAAATATCTTTGCAAATGGCTGATAAATCAATTGCTATACCTGTTGGTATTTGTGAGGATGTGCCTATTGTGGTTGCAAACGTTACTATTTTAATGGATTTTGTTATTCTTTATATTCCGAGGGCGATAGTATGTCTATTATTCTTGGAAGACCTTTTTGAACACTTGAGGGCTGTTATTGATTGCAACAAAGGCAATGTCACTTTTCATGTTAATGGTAATGAGCATACGGTACACTTTCAGAAACAACCTCAAGTTCATAGTATCAACTCTATTGGAAAAATTCCATCGATTATATTTGGAGGTTTTAAATTTCCTGTTCCTCTTGTTAAGAAGAAATATGATATTCTTATTATTGGGGATGTGCATATCCCGTTGAGGTAACATAGTGTTATTGAAATTTCTCGGTTCCATGTTAATCGGGTGAGTTTGTTAACAAGACTTGATCAACCTTGTTAGTGGATTCCTTTTGATGAGCATGAGATGGATGAAACTAGAAGCACAACCTTCATGCCCTCTCTCTACTCTCTGTTATTTAGTTGAAATAAAGTAAAAATACTATTTTTACATCTATTGTGTGATTTATCATGCAATATAAAATACCCGAAAATAAAAGTTCTCCAAATGCCACGAAAATGAAATATGATTTTTCTAGAATATTTGAGGATTTGGAACTTAGACACTGGGGTCAACACACAGCCACGAGGGTGGGCGCGCCCCTGCCTCGTGGGCCCATGGTGGCCCTCCTCCACTTATTCTGCACCCATACTCCTTCTTCCTCCCACAAACACCAATATCCAGCTCAAGCACGAGTTCTAGCTCATTTTCTGTGATTTTCGATCTCCTTGCTCAAAGCACCTCTCACAAAACTGGTTGGGAGATTGTTCCTTGGTATGTGACTCCTCCATTGGTCCGATTAGTTTTTGTCCTAGTGCTCTATTCATTGCAATTTTGTGCTGCCTAGGTGACCGTGTTCTTGAGTTTGCATGTCAAATTTATATGGTTCCAAGTAGTTCTAATGCATGATATAGGCTCTAGGCACTTGTAGGAGTAGTTGCTATCAATTTTATTGAGTTTGGTTCACTTTTATTTGAAGTTACTAAAAATTTCAGAATATTTCAGAAAATAATGAAGAGATTTTTTAGGGGCTCATTGAGCCGAAGCTCGAAGGAAAAGCAAAATGAAGAAGCACAGAGGCCCAAATATAATTTGCCCCGCACCGCGGAGGTCCGTCCGTGTGAATGGCCTTCCAATGATTTCTTAAGAGCAGCCGGGATTTATGATGATTTCTATTCATTGGCTGAGAATGTTGGCCTCACCGACTTCCTCCACGACCAACGTCATCAGTATCTCTTACTCACCAATACTTTTGTGCAAAACTTCTACTATTTTCCTAAGGAATCACTCCTTCAGTAGAGTTTCATTTATATGATGTTGTTAAGAAGATGCCACTAGCTGAATTTTGCAAGGCTTGCAGAATACCCTTCGACGGTACTTTAGATGAACCACATCGTAAAGATGTGGAAGAATTTATTGACACCATCACTGTAGGAGAAACCAGGAAGGTTTCCGATGCAAGAATCACTAGCATACATTTTCCTGTTTTACGCTACTTTGCCATATTTGCTAGTAGTTGCTTGATTGGTCGCGGAAACTGTGGAAACCTTAGTGTTCCTGATATTATCATTTTATTCCATGGTTTATTCCACGATAACACTGTTAGTATGGGCGGAATTATTGCTAAACGGTTAAGTTTGAACCGTACAAAGGGCCCCATCTTTGGAGGTATTTATGCTTCACGCCTTGCTGCACATTTTAGCATACCTATTAGACTTTATGAGAAAGAAGAAAAATTGCTGCCCAATGCTTATTTAGATTATAAGAGTATGCTAGCGCATGACTTTATTGTTAAGAGCAGGGAAGGGGAGCTTAAATACAAATTATTCTTTCATAAACATCACCACAGAGACTATTACCTTGCTGCTCCTTCCTTGTTTAATTTATCGAAGATCAGTATCTCGTTTAGTGGGCTGCCATTCAAGCCTCGGAATCCTACACCAACCGGGCGGAACCACAATTTGAGCCTCCATGACAGTCTGATTACTTTTGGGATCCGGAGGTGGCTGCCAGCCGATGGCGATCGAGTCCTCTTCATCATGATCGACCCGGCTACACCTCGGGTATCCTTGAGACATCCACAGTAATAAACCAAATTAGGCCAAAAGCCTAAGCTTGGGGAATCGTATTTCCACCAACATTACATTTATGTTCACACACTCATTGCTAGATGTCGGTGCTCATACTTTTTCATTGTAATATCCATGTTAGTTTATTTTCTTTTTCCTGCCTTCTTCTTGTCTGTTTGTTAAACCTTAAGAAAAACAAAAAAAAATTGGTGTAACTTTTAGCTAGTTTACTTTTCTTGTTGTAGTAGTAATAATTAAAAAGAAAACCCAAAAATATTTCCCGTTCTTCTTTTGCTTGTTGAGAGCTTTCCCGTGTAAATAGTTTTTATTTCTTTTATTTTCTTTGGGGGTCGATAGGAGAAGACCATGATTAAATTGTTGAAGTGGCTCTTATATGCTTTATTGTTGATTTAACCAAGAGCCCATATTGCCTTGTCTTCTCCTGTTCATTGAATGCTCGCAGATTCCAGCTTAGTCCAATGCACATGCACTCTTATTATTATTCACATCGTTCGATCGTGCAAGTGAAAGGCAATTATGATGATATATGATGGTGATTGAGATGAGAAAAGCTGGTATGAACTCGACCTCTCTTGTTTTTATAAATCTGATGAGTTCATTGTTCTGATTCACCTATTATGAATAAACATGTTTGCAATGACAATTAGAGATCATAGTTGCTCGTGTCATGCTTGATTAGCTATGAGTTATAATGGTTTACCTTGCGTGCCAACAAGCTATTAAAATGGTTGTGATGTGCACTACAAAAAAAGACACATCCGTGACATTTTGGGCGAGCAATTTTTTACTGTCATAGATATGACACTTCTATGGCGATAGTTGTGACAAAACCGGTATCATCATAGATGTGGTGGGCTCCTAATTCTATGACAAAAATCATGACGAAAATGGGCTTTTCATCACAGGCGGGCGGAGGCGCAGCTGCATGACATTCTTTGGGCTGTCCATGGCGGAAATAACCGTGGTAGAAGCGAGGCGAGGAAAATTTTGGGAGTTCCGAGATCGGTGGGAGCTCGGGGCGGCGATGTGCGTTTCTCTCGTGCGTATGCGGCGTGTGTGCGGCGTTAGCTCTAACTGAACCCGGCGAGGCGTTGGGCTCTAAGCTGAACCCGGCGATTACCTTTGCGAACTCGCGTTCTTGAACCGAGCAATCGATCAATGGCTGTTAACTAAACCCGATCGGCGATTCGCCGCTCTGCTGCTAGCGAAGCCGATCGATTGGATGAGCGATGGCGTTGCGGGGGGTTGGATGAGCGATGGCGGTGGCGTTGCCTCTGGATGAACGGGACCCGTGGTGTGGTGGAGGGCTGGATGAGCGATGAAGCGGTGCGGGGTGCCCGTGGAGGGTGGTTGAGCAGGACCCGTGGTGTGGAGGCTGGATGAGCGGTAGATGGTGGAGGGTGGTTGAGCGGTGGCGGTGGAGTAGCGGCGGTGGAGGCTGGATGAGCGAGGAGCCCGTGGAGGCTGGAGGTGGTCGGCGGTAGCCCGTGGAGGCTGGAGGAGGTTGGCGGTGGAGATGAGCGGTATCCGTGGAGTCCGTTTTGCGATGCGCCACACCTCCCGATGAACAGGACCCCGTTCCGACCATGGCGCTCCAACACAAGTCCGTTTAGTCCATTTTGCGATGCGCCACACCCTCCCGATCAACAGGACCCCATTTTCGACCATAGGAGGTCCGTTTCGACCGTAGGAGGTCCGTTTCATCCATTTTGCGATCGCCACACCTCGATCAACAGGACCCGTTACGAGCGTAGGAGAGTCCGTTTCCTCCGTTGTGATGCGCGAGCCTCGTTTCCATCGCTGTGCCGTCCAAGCCCTCCCGATGAACATGACCACGCATTCCGTTCCGACCCAGCGGTTGGCTCCCGCGTTCCGTTGCCTCCCGATGAACACGGCGCGTTCATTGCCTCCCCATGAACACGGCGCATTCCGTTGCCTCCCCATGAACACGGTGGCGGCGCTGTTTCTCCGTTCGACCCAGCCATGTACGAGACCTGGGCGTGCGTATGCGAGTAGGCGTTCGAGACCCGCCCGTATGTACACATACGTGGCCATATTTTCTTTCTTGCACCTGGCGGCGTATGCGTGCGTGTACATGCTACGTGCGGCGCCTCTACTCGACATGTGTGCGCCTCTACATCGACCGGTATATGCGTACGCGTTCGCGACCAGAATGACAACGCTTCGTGCGCCCGACCAGTTGGGTCGGTATCGAGCACTTCCTTACTGCGAAGATGTAGCTGGTGGGTCCCAGCGGTCGAGGCGAATCGTTTTTGCGGACGCACTTCCTTGCGTGCGAAGATGTAACTAGTGGGTCCCAGCGGTCGAAGTGAATCGTTTTTGCCCAACGCACTTCCTTGCGTGCGAAGGTGTAGTGGTGGGTCCCGGCGATCGAAGCGTTTTTTCGTGAAATCGGTGGCCCGTCCGGTGGATCCCTTGTCGGTGGAGGAATCATTATTTTTCAGCGTAAGAAGAACACTTCCTTCTTTGCCGCCGTGGACCCAGCTGTCAGCCTCTCCATGTCGATCCACGTCCGATGGAAGTCGTTCCTTGACCACGTTGACCACGCCCGCGCCCGAAGCACCGAGCGATGGACGGCAGCGAGGCCTAGAAGGGGCGATCTGAGCGGTGAAAAGGCAGGCGTGGATGCCGCGAGAGAGGAGTATGAGGTTCACTCGTTCGGCTGCGGTGTGAGGCTGCCGTCGCCATGAGAACTGGCAGCGGTGGGAATAGTATGGGGCGGTGAGGCCTCGCGGCAACCTGATCGACCCACAGGAGCGGGAGGCGAGGCAACACGACCGCGCTGCTTTGGCGGCTGGAGCAAGAAGACCGAGGTTGAAGAAGCACTACGGCCGTTGGATGGACATTGTCGCATCCTTTGGAGCTAGAATCGTTCATATTGACTAAGTTGACAAAGCCCTCCGTCCCGTCAACTTAGTAGGCCCTAAGTCAGCCTCACACCAAGGTGGGTCCCAGCTAGCGGGGAGTATTCATTTTTTATGCGTAATAAGGAGGCACTTCGGTGGGTCGAGATAGCCAGTGAGGAGCGTTTTTTGCGAAATAAGGTGGCCCGTCCGGTGGGTCCCATTGTCGGTGGAGGAATACTTATTTTGCACGTAATAAGGAGGCACTTCCTTGCGGCGCCATGGACCCAGCTATCGGCCTCTCCGTCTGATACTCTTCCGATGGAAGTCGATTAGTTGACCACGCCGTGCGAGAGCACCAGGCGGTGGGCGGCGCGAGGCCTAGGAAGGGGCGGCGAAACCGTGGAAGGCATAGCAGTGGAAGCCAGCGGAGAGAATCGAGGTTCACTGGTTGGCTGCGGTGTGAGGCTGTCGTCGCCGCAGAATAACAAGGGGTGTGGGTGAGTGGAGGGATGGCACGGCCAGTGGTGGGAGTAGTATGAGGCGGTGAGGCCTCATGGCGGCCTGGCCCGACCACGGGAGGCAGGGAGGCGGTGGCACGACCGAGCGCTGCTTTGGTGGCTGGACCAAGAAGACCAGAGAGGTTGATGAAGCGCTACGGTCATTGGATGGACATTATGCAGTCATTGAAGCTAGAATCGTTTATATTGACTAAGTTGACAAAGCCCTTGATGCGCTCCAACTTAGTAGGCCCACAGTCAGCCTCGAAGCAGTGCACCCAGGATGTCGGGGAGGAATCATTTTTGGGCGGCGAAGCTAAGAATATCCGAGATTGAAGAAGAAGCCACGACATCCGTTGGATAGACATCCAACGGCCACTTCTACTAGAAGCGTGTGTTGGCTATAATAAGTTGACAAAGCCTTGCATACGCGTCAACTTATTTTTTAGAGACGCATCACTTAGTAGGCCCACATGTGTGTGGCAGAGAACTTATAGCCCATTTGCGTTTTGTAAGAATGTACAACCCATTTTTGAATTCTAATGGAATTTACAACAGCCCATTTACAGTTTGTTAAAAGTACAACCCATTTTCTAGCTAGGACAACGATTAAAAATTTCAACCAACCGTTGAAGAAAGAATTCAATAAAATTTCCCACATTTTGATGGGATCCGAAATAGTTTTATCCCGAAATTTCTAGTCAGATTAAATATAAATTTGTATTACGTAAAAATCCAACGAAACATTCTTGCGGCATAACAATGAAAATTTAAGATTTTCAAAATCCATAAATAATATTTTATAAACTAATTTAAGTGTTTGGTGCATTTTTATAGTTACTACCCAGTTTTATAATTACATCCCATTTATTATTTCTAAAGCCCATTTTCTTGTTAAGCCTAATGCATCCCTCCTAGGAAAGATTTGCATCCCAGTGAGCGAGAGATTAACAAGTTGACCTTGCTTGGGTATTCCTCAAAAATACGTATAGCTGGGCTAGCAGTTTCATCTTGAAAAAATTAGTATCTGGGCTGGATATCTGGCACTGGGCTAGGCAGGCCATAGCCGCTTGATTAATCCCTGCTCTCTCACGAACAACAACGAAATCATCGCCAAGAAAAACTACTGAAGTGCTCATGCCTCAAAAACACAAATCTTGCTCGAGCTGCTTGGTCCCAGCTGTCGGCCGCACCTTGTGCAATTCTCTCGGTTATATTGACTACATAGGTTGACAATGGTGTGGGACCGTGATGTCAGGAAACCAGGAGAAAGCAAAAAAATATAGTTGTACATAATAAGGAGGCACTTGCGTACCTAGTTTCATCCAGTCAAAATAAATTCATCCCCTGAATCCTCATGTTCGTTGACGATGTTAACAATGCTCGGCGCCATGGCGAGCGCAACAACTCGAAGGACAATGGAGAGGGCCTCGCGGGCCCTATGGATGATCTGATACAGCGCCCGCTGCTCATTCAGGAAGCCAGGATCATCGGACACCTATGAGCACCTTGGCGGGGCGGCATGAAGCGGTAAGGCTGCGCTTGGGAGCACTGGTTTATTTCAAACCTGTATTAACATACAAGTGTAATTTACTCTTCGCCGGAAACAACGCATAAAATACAGGCGTAATGAAACCGAGGGCCCGAGCTGCGTAAAGTAAAACCGGCCGGATTCTGGCGTGTAATTTAAGAGACCAGTGTATATTTTCGAGCACTGCTATATGGGCGACATTACCAGGCGATACATGCGGGGCGTGCGTATCATGCCATCCATGGGCAAGGCTCAAACAGCAACTAACGGCTGGATTATCAATCGTCAAAGTGTCGTTCAGCGTTTTTATCATGTGTGAAGTACTTCCGATATTTTACTAGTCGAAATCGACCAACCAAGCACCTTAGCGAGACCATCTGCTTTAATTTACAAGCGTCGACTTTACAAGCGGTTTTGGTTGGAAAAGCAGCGATCAATCACGGCCTAATATCATGAGTTGGTCGGAAGATCATATGGTTTCACGTCTAACCTACCCGACTTGTCGTATAGGCTATGAATGAAACATCGAGACGATGAACTTCTTAAGCGGAAACAACGAAGAGGATGATCTTCTTAACAAGCAAATCATTGGCATTAGATCGAAATGCAAAACAATATGAAGCATTATTCTCGGGAGGCACGGTGAACAGCTCGTGATGCGCATGCCACAACATTCAAGCAGAACTTTGCAATCAAACACAAGGCTGGCATTACATAGACAATATTCAGAACAAACTCTTAACACGGGAATATCTCGGCGAGTAATTATTTACTTCTAAAGCTGAACAGGGAATAGGAAAAAACCGTCACTCAAAAATATCAAATGCATGTCTTACGGCTAACATGGTGAGAAAATTTTGACAAGGTTTTCCAATTCAATATATTAAACTAACGTGTTCTTGCTAACATCAATGATTAAACTTTGATAAGCTTTTCCCATTCAAAATATGTAATGCCTATGATCGTGGAGTCTGTCGTAGCTTCTTGTACTTGTTTGGGCACATTTGCCCAGGGCACTCCATGTGTTGTTAAATTGCCAATGGTCTCTGCCAGACTAGTCATGTCACGGTGTCTAATAATACTACTGTAAAGCTTCTCGGTCATTCATACGTAATGTAAGCATAAGCAGTGGCTTGCTTCTTTACGCAAAGTGGAACCACCAGCTGGACCCGATAATGCAGCGGTTTGCCTTGGACACATTGGCTCCTTTTATGCAGTTCAACTAAAATCGAAGTCGGAATAAAACCGAGCTTTAATTTTGATATCCTGTAAGCAACAATAGGTATAAGGAAACAATTCTGAGAAATAACGGTTGATGACTTGTACTCGGAAGAAAAGCATCTCTTGATCTACTTTATCTTAATGGGAAACAAAGCAGGAGTAGCAATTCTCCATCAGTGTGATTCATTCGTATTATTGAGACATTATCTTAACAATGCCTTGTTTCGACATGTATAAAGAAGCTGTAGGCGTTAAGGGCAGGGTCCCAGACTTGCTGCTGCGGCCTCGGCGTGGCTCAAGGAGGCCGGGGCGGCCCATCTTCATCAACACAAGCTCAAGACCCTCGAGGGGCAAGCCTCATGAGGCGGCGACCAAGAGCTTCCTCGGTAGCGGCCTCGTCGAGGCGGAGCTCATGAGGAGGCGGAGAACTCAAGGCGGGGTACCTCGCGAGGTGCCCGTGGCGTAAGCCATGATGACCAAGAGGCGCCGATCGAGGCGCCAGCCAGCGCAGCGTCCTCCTTCCTCTTGGGTGCAAAGGCGGCGCGAGCAAGGGCATCGAGCAAAGGCACCCGTTTGGTGCAACAAGACTAAGACCAGCCCCAGCGGCTGGAATGCAGTCATCATGGAGCCCAGCGGGCGTCATCACGAGCCTTTGGCGCGAGGACCAACTTTAGTCGGGATAAGTGTACCCGCTGTTCCCCTTCAAAATGGCCAATTGTTGGCGCCCTTCCGCTCAATATTTAGGAAGAGGTCAGGGGCCTCGCTTATAAATAGGGTAGCCACACTCGGAGGGGTGGGCGATCGGATCGGCGGTCGGAATCGAGAGAGAGAGAAACCCGTTCCTCAAGCTAGGCGACAGGGCACCCTTAGCGATTCATCACACCCACGAGGAATAGACCCTCATGAGGCTATTCTTCCCTGTCTTGTTCTTAAATCGGCCGGAGGCAATCCACACACCACAAACTAGAGTAGGATATTACACCACAGCGGTGGCCCGAACTAGTATAAATCTTGCGTCTCTTGTGTTGTTCTTGTTAGTAGTTCAGATCCTGCGATTCGGTGAGTGCGAGGCGGTGGAGGTTGGATCTCCGCGCACTCGAGTTGAACCTTAAGGTCTGCGGAACCCGTGATCCGACATTTGGCGCACCAGGTAGAAGTGCGCGGAGTCCTCTACGCCACCTCGCGTCGTCGCATCATCGCCGCCATGACCGGCGACCAAGCGGGCAACCCAGATCCATGGGCAGCGTGGCCTGCCCACCTTGAAACCGCTTCGCCTCGGGTGACCCGTGCCCAGGCAGCTCGCGGTCCCTTGAGGCGCTGCGGGCCATGAGCGGCCTATGAACGAGCTCGGCAGCGCTCACACGCGGCAGGCGCGGTGGCGGCAGAAAGCCTCCAACCACGCTGCGACCACTTCACCTACACCCCCGGGGCAGGCGAACTCGAGGCGCGCTCACGGTGGCCGAGAGCTGTTGCGTGCAGGCTGCTGGAGAAGCGGCCGTGGCGTGCTGCTGGAGGCGAGTGGCGGGCTCTGGGCCGCCGCCTCGAGGCTCACCTTGCACCCAACTCCCACCTCCGGCCGAGGCGGCCCGCGCAGGGCTCCGCGCGCCAGCGGGCTCCAGCTACTCGGCACCGGCGAAGGCTGTTAGCGCCCGGGCGGTGGCGCCCGCCACCGGCTGCGGAGAAAGGACTCGGCGCAACTCCCGGCCTGGTGGACGCGCGCCACCACCCCACGGCGGGCACATCAAGCGAGCAGCAAAGGCACGCTCAGCACTCTGGCGTGGCCTTGGGATGGCGGCGCGGAAGAATCGTGCCCACATGATGGACCGGGGCACCGCATGAGGAGAACAAGACTCGCTCCTCAGCCCAATCTAGGGGATGAGGCACGAAGCAGCGCTCTTCCGGGAGTCTGGAGATGGTCCCACTGGTCACGCCGGGGCAGCGATTGCTCGGTACCGCTACTTCCTCGAGCAAACATCGCTAACCATAGGTCACGGGGAGTGCAGGTCGCCCTGACGAACTGCTGCCCGTTCCCGATCTCCTACCCCTCGGGAGGGGGCACGAGGGCTGCGGAGAGAAGCGAGATCCGACATCACCACCATGGCGTTGGACAAAGCGTTCTCGGGAGGTAGGCCCTCTGCTGGGGAGGTGCCTCGGGGCCTGCCCTAGCGGAGGACCCGTGGTCGTCGAGGGAACTCTGGCGACCGCTCTACCCTGGCGGCGTCCTGGTTTCGGTCGTCGTTGGTGGCACTAGAGAATAATGGCGCAAAGCGGGGCCCTCGTCTGGCGATATGAAACAAGGCGGTACACTGTGAAGAAGGCCCGGTGCTGTGAAGCTCGCCGCCCGTGACACTCTCACGTAATAATGAGTGGGGCTGTACCGCCCGAGTCTCAGTGCCGTCCTCGGGCCTGGGGCTCCCTCCTCGCCCGATAGCAACACTTAGCTCCTTGTTGGTGAGAAAGGCGTCCAAGACTAGACTAGGTGCGGAATGGCCTTTTCTGCTTTCATTTGGTTTTTCCTCTGGCTGTCGTTTTCCCTCGTTGGATTTAAGTTGAATTTGAGCTTGAAGATTTGCGTGTATTCGGGGAAGGGGTGCTTAGTCTCGTTCGAGCAAATCTCTCGCGTTTCGGTTACAACTCCGCCTCCGCCGCCTCCCCTCGCGAGCCCCTCGCGAGCCGGGCCAGGCCAAGCTTGCGCACAGCCAACTGTCGCCGTCGCGTCCTCTCGGAGGTTTTTTGCAGGTCCTCTGATTGATCGGTACACACTCGGATTGCCGCAGTCTCCCGCAGGCTATCTCGGGGCTCGTACGAAACTAAGGTAAACCATCAAACTAGCGCGTCGCCTAGCCTACCACTTGGTGCGGGTGTATGGGCGATGTAACACCTGCTAATACATAGAACACAAGTCTTACATGAGGGGCTCCCCCTCCCCAAAATGCTCTCACCTCCATCACGCCAAAACCTGAGTTCTTCTCGTGCAGGGTACGGAACAAGGACAATACATAATCAGTCGGACAAATCCCCCAATGCATCCTCAGGAGCACCTCCCGAGCCGTGGCTGGCGTCGCTGGCCTCGCCGTCGCTGCCAGCGTGATTATCGGCGGCGCCCGGAGCTGTTCACCACGCCGCCCTCGCCGGCCACGACCACCGTCGTCATCTGAGCGAAGTCGGACGAGGCATCACGTTGTCTTCCACCCGGTCGGAGTCGCCCCTGCGGCTGGGAAGCTGAAGGCGATAACAGCGTCAAAATTGAAGTGAGGTCCATGTCCGGAGATGGCTGAAGACACGAGAGAAAGCGGCGCCCGAGCAGCGCGACTCCTCTCCTCCACCAACACAGCCGGCCACGACCGACCGCGCCTCGGCCAGCGCCACCACGTCGATGAAAGCGAAAGGTTGCGGCGTAGTTGACCCGCGTGCGGCTGGCCTTCGCCGCCTCGCGAATATTATCAAGGCCCGTTAGCTCTTTCCGGGCGTGGCGAGCATGAAAGCGGTGCTCATGCTCCAAGACTACATGCTGATGCATCTCGTCCGCGTTACGGCGGCGCAGCAGCCTCGACCTCCTCCACCCTTTCGCGAAGAAGGCGTCTACTGCACGAGAGGTGGTGGACTCCCCCTCGCCATCTCAAAGGCGGCCTGAAAATGTCGGCCGCCGTATAGCCTCCTCGATTTAGTCCTCAAGGCAGCAGTCCTGCCCTCGGCCTCGGCCTTGATCAAACCCAACCGCTCCTCAAACTCGCGCTCGAGGTTGGCCGCGCCGCTTCCCTCGGCGTCCGGCCTCCTCCATGACCACGGGCTTCGTGCTGCAACCGCATCCTCTGCCGCGTCGTAAGCGTTCCCTCGTCTCCAGCGCTCGTACTCGCGCGCGCGTTGGTAACCGGCGTCGGCGCCTCTTCACGCCTCTGGAGCTCCGCCGACTGGCGAAGCCACCTTCATCGGCGAGGCTGCCTCGCGCAGCTCCGCTGCTCCTCCAGCGAGTGGCACGGGCTGGGGCTTCCCGTGCCGCTCCTCCGCCGCCTCTCGCCTTTGTCGGCTACGGTCCTCTTTGATGGCGAAACAGGCCTCTCGGGGAGGCTGCCGGCGACACCTTGGCCTCCTCATCATCAAGCTTCATGTTTGGCGCGCGCGCAAAGCGGCGGCGTCCTCGGCTCGCGCCTCTCGCAACGGCGCGAGGCCCTCGGCCTCAAAGCAGCGTCTTCGTCGGCAAGCTCTTGACCAGAAAGCGCACCGCGCCGGCCGCCCTTGAAGAAATCCTTGGCGAAGGCGCGGCGCTCCCGGCGGCGCTTCGCGCCGTCCTCCGCACCATCGGCCGCCCGGACGGCGCCAGAACCACAAATCAACACTCCCCCTCCGGGCAGAGGCTGAGGCTGGCACCCTCGCGGCGGGCGGCCGCGCCATGGGCCCGGCACAGAGCCAGCTTCGTCCCAGGCGAGGCGCGAGAAGCACCTCGTGTCGCCGTCCACGACAGGCGAAAGCCTGGCAGGCTAGCTATGCCTCGGGAAGGTTCACGAGGAAGGATCGTGGCGTGCAGAGCCACTGACAGCGCCTCGGGGCAGCTCGCCTCCCGGCCGCCCTCACCACAAGAGCTCAGCTGCTTGGGCGGTCGAGGACTGGGGAGGCGGCCGGGGAGGGCGATCTCACCCATCTCCATGAGCTCGGCGGGAAGGGGCCTCTGAGGCAGGATCAGTACAAACAGCAGAAGAATCAAGAGCTGGAGAAGAAGAGAAACACTCATCAGTAGTGAAGTACTTCCTGCGCTTGTGACGACAAGGTAGTCATCGCCGGGGCCTCCCTTCTCCTCCGGAGGCCTCGAAGTTCCATGAGAGCGGCCCAATATTTGGGGCGAGGATCAGCCTCTGACAAGGGAGGAACATCAAGCGGCTTGTGTCGGGCGTCTGCGTGATCTGCTGCTAATCGCCTCACCGGGGAAGCAGCGAGGGGCCTCGGGGCTCAGGCCCGCGGGCTGCTGCGGCTGCTTGCCGCCCTCGGCCCTGTGACATGAGCCTCGAGTTGCCCCTCACGAGCATCGCCAGGCGTTGCCACCCGGCGGAGACCCTTGACCTCTGGCGGCTCGTACCTCCTGCTCCACCACTTGAAGAGGAGCCGCCTCGGCCATTGGAAGGCTGTCACCACTGCTTGGATTCTCGCGAGGGCCACAGAGACCAGCGGGCGTAGCCCCATTCATCGAATAGGCATCTGGTTCACAGATCACCCCTATTCGGCAGCGGTACATCAAGGCCCCTTCATGCTGGATGCCACGGGGTTAGGATCGCGATCGGGACCAGGAGCACCTTCCTTAAGCGCTTACGGCGTCGGGTCTTCTTCACGGAGCCTCATCGATCACCGGGCCATGAAGGCCACATCCGGTGGGAATGGCGTTGGAGAGGAGCAATGCGGTAGCGTCGGGAACTCCCTCACCACCTTGGGCACTATCACTGCGGCGACCTCGGGAATCGAGCGGCGCCAAAACGAAGAAGAGCCGAGGCTTGGCGTCTCTGGCCCCAGCCAGAATTGGGGACAACCGGCGAAGTTGGCTCCGATAGCGAGTGCAGGCACCCCGCATCCGATACAACCACCTCTCACGGAACCCAGCAGGCGAGGCAGGCTGAAGTCAATCCACGAGGCCCGCGGTCTCGGGCGGCGGCAAGCTCCGCATACGCCGAGTATTGGCCAGGGTCGACAAAGCGTGAGAAGAAAAGAAGTGGGCGCAGCAAGACAGCGAGGAAGGATGCCCATCATTGCCTCCTAAGCGAAGGCGAGAGAAGAGTAATGGACTCGGGACGGATGCATCATGTGGATCTAGTAGTGGGAAAAGCCGCGGCATTGAAGAAATCGGAGAAAGAGAACCAGCCCGCCCACGAACATCAATGAAACACGGACCTCGGTGGTGTCTGTCGATGGCAAAGTGGGGCCTTGGGCCAGGCCGTCGTCCTCCGCATTCATTAAAGGAAGTGGCGAGCCGGCCGACCTTGCCCAAGCCCTCAGTTGATTATGATCGGCGAATTGACGAGTGGAGGCCGCCCGGCGGCGCATGGCGGAGGTGAAAGCGCAGGTTTCTTCCTTTCCCCTTCTTCGTCGAACCATGGCGTCGAAAGGGAAGGGAGATATGAAATGGATTGAAATGGAACCGGAGTTCGAGAGGAAGAAGGGGGAAGCGCAAGCAGCAGAGAGAACAGATGTGTGCAGGCGTGTCCGCCTAGCAAGGCCGCGAAATAAGGCGTGGGGAGCAGTGCCGCCCGTCCAATCAACAACGCCACCTTGGCGCCAAAACCCAGGCTGTTAAGCGCCCGGCAACCGCACTTGCCCTTCGCCTCTGCCGGCCAAGTCCGGCGCGTCGTGGCCCGGGAGCTCTTGTCGGCGTTACGGAGCAGGGGTCCCAGACTTGCACTGCGGCTGCGGCGTGGCTCAAGGAGGCCAGGGCGGCCCATCTTCATCAACACAAGCTCAAGACCCTCGCGAGGCAAGCCTTGAGGCGGACGACCAAGAGCTTCCTCGGTAGCGGCCTCGTTAGGCGAGCTCATGAGGGCGGAGAACTCAAGGCGGGGTACCTGCAAGGTGCGTGGCGTAAGCTATGGCGACCAAAGGCGCGCGATCGAGGCGCCAGCCATGGCGTCCTCCTTTCCTCTTTGGTGCAAAAGGCGGCGCGAGCAAGGGCATCGAGGCAAAGGCACCCGTTTGGTGCAACAAGACCAAGACCAGCCCCAGCGGCTGGAATGCGATCATCGTGGAGCCCAGCGGGCGTCATCACGAGCCTTTGGCGGCGAGGACCAACTTTAGTCGGGATAAGTGTACCCGCTGTTCCCCTTCAAAATGGCCAATTGTTGGCGCCCTTCCTGCTCAATATTTGGGAAGAGGCCGGGGCCCTCGCTTATAAATAGGGTAGCCTCACTCGGAGGGAGACGGTCGGATCGGCGATCGGAATCCGAGAGAGAGAAACCCGTTCCTCAAGCTAAATGACGGGGCACCATTGCGATTCATCACACCCACGAGCAGACCCTCATGAGGCTGTTCTTCCTTATCTTATTCTTCGCGGCCCGGAGGCAATCCACACACCACAAACTAAGTAGGGTATTACGGTGGCCCGAACTAGTATAAATCTGCGTCTCTTGTGTTGTTCTTGTTAGTAGTTTAGATCCCTGCGATTGGCGAGTGCGAGGCGGTGGAGATTGGATCTCAGCAGCGCACGGAGTTCAAACCTTAAGTGCGAGGGAACCCGTGATCCGACAAAACGACAAAGCAGAAAAGTACCATTCCTAAAACAATGCAAGCTGATTCATTTTAACGAGACATTATCTTAACAATACCTTGGTTCAACATGTAGAAAGAACTACAAAGCAGGACAATACCATTCCTAACAAGTGTTGCAGTTTTGAACTAAGATTGATAGTTAATTAATTACGAGAGTGGCATTGCTCAATTTTACCAATGACATTAGATTAACGAAATGCATAAAGCAGTTCGAGGGGAGAGTGGGCGCAACAACGGTATGTGCTTCCATCTACTTATAAAGGGGTGATGCAGAGTTTGTTGTAAAAAGCAACAAGCATCATGTGCAGGTTGGTCCCATTTTGTTCACTACTTAATGGGAAAAGACAGAATACAATGGCTTCAATTCAACATTTATTTAAAACAGTACCAATACAAGTAGCACAACATCTCAAAGCACCTTTGCACAATCATGTGGATGAAGGCCTATACTAACCTTTCATGAGGCGACTAAGATAAAGTATGAATCTGCCAACACGAATATGAAATCCAATCTCGTTTTGTGCGGTTGCACTGAAATCAAGCAAAGTGTTTAGCGTGGCGAAAGCAAAATATCATAATAGCAACAAGTTGAATAGATTTCCTGTTTAAGCGAGAGGCAAAAAGGAATCAATTCTGGCTAATAAAGGAGGATGAAACATGCGGCCACAAAATGGTAATCCGCCAATCCCTAACAAGTGTTGCAGTTTTGAAATAAGGTTCGATGAGTTAATTACGAGAGTGGCATCAATTACTAGCTTATAAAGGGGTGATGCTGAATTTGTTGTAACAAAGCAACACGCATCATATGCAGGTTGGTCCCATTTTGTTCACTACTTAATGGGAAAAGACATCAATACAATAGCTTAAATTCAAAATTTATTTAAAACAGTACCAAAACAAGTAGCACAACATCTCAAAGCACTTGCACATCATGTGGTTGAGACCAAGATTTGAAACAACTTCGCCACGAAGACTGAAACAAATCTCGATCTCCTTTTGTTGATTCCACCAAAATTAAGCAAAGTCACGGTGTGACATTCAAGTTGAACTGCAAAAACACTCTTAAAACATAAGTGTTTGAGTAGAAGCAAAATGTCACAATAGCAACAAGTTGAATCGATACCCTGTTTTACGGAGGCAAAAAGAAACAATTACTTGCCGATAAAGAGGATGAAACAAGCGGTGATGAGAGTATGTAGCCAAGCAACATATATCACGATGGTCCCATATTTGTTCTCTTTGAACCTTCTTCCTATGTGAGGGCAGGAAATCTAGTCCTGCACCAACTACCGACCCCCCAGTTTCTTTCCCTTTTCGACAAAGAGATCGGTTCCTTACAGATGTGTGTACTGGGTTGCCCCCCTTTTCCCTTTTCGACCTACAAAGCGGCTGGATAGGCAGTCTATACTACTTTCCGCCCCTCCTTTCCTCATTGAACCACGTCCTAGATTCTTTCTCCAGCCTTTGCACCTTCTTTCCTCTTTGAACCAAGACCTAGATTGACTACAGATCGAAAAAGATCCACATGCAGCTAGAGCAACGACCGTTTCAAAGAAACTTATACTAAAGGGTCGTCAGGATGTGGCAAGGCGTGCGGCGGGAGGCGGGATCTGCCCACACTACGTATGGCAGCAAGGAAGAAGGGGTCGGTGGCCCTCCCTTGCGAGCTGGGTGAAAGAACAACATGGCCCGGCAATGGATTGCCTCCCTCGCTTGAAGGTGATAGAGTGAATGCTGCACCTCCTCCCTTCCTAGTCTTGACGGGATCTGGACGCCTCCTTCACCAGGTGTGTGAGGGAGAGAGAGACAAAGAGCCAGCATAATCTTGTTTAGATCTGGAGAAGAGAGGGTGAGAGGCTGTGAATATAGCAAACCCTAGCAAATGAGCAGCTGAGCCTCCAGCGTGTAACATATATGTAGTCTTGGCCAGCGTGTGGAAGTGCAAACCCTAGCGAACAAGCTGAGGCTCTGCTTATATATATACTCTTGTAATGCGGACTGAGCTCCGATGCCTTCACTTCACTTTTGCTTTTGGCTGTATGACGGGTGAGCCAGCCACATTTTAGGCGCTTTTGTCATAAATCAAAACAGGTGCACTAAATCAATAAGCTGCGTCCATATAGTACTCTCGTGTATCGACTAATATATACTCCTTCCTTTCCGGTTTATAGGGCTTATCTCAAAATTTTAGTTTTCCATTTTATAAGGCTCAATTTGGTTGTTTCCCAACACATGTTCAGATTCAAGGTGCATTAAATCATTGCATGCAAGTATTAAGAAAATTGACCAATGCATGTACTTTATGCATGCATGCATTACAATTAATGCATTGATAAACATAATTTTACGAGGAAAACAAGAGCATTAATTAGGTGCTTTTGCAAACTACAAAAGTATTCCACCACTCACCATCTATCTTGGTTGGTGAGATTTTGAATGAGCCCTACAAACCGGAAAGGAGGGAGTAGTGGAGTGGTTTTCTTATTCTCACCATAACAATCGTTTTAAATTGTGTAAGTCTGAAGCGAAACTCTTTATTTAATGTACAGTGATGAAAACTAGTACTACTACCGATGAACTAACGATCCGCCGCAGCGTCTTGGTAGCACTTCACATCCTTCACGTGTGGTACACTACCCTCCCTTGAGTGAACAACCACACATGCGCCAAATTATCGGAAGCGTGTGAGAGTGTGTATAAATAAAAATTTTAGTTTCAATTATCGGAAAGGTTTGAGAGTATTACAAAGTTTGACTTGAGGCAAATCTAATATCGGAGTAAATAAAAATGGAGGCTACTCGTCCATCCGGGTTTTAGTCCACACAATTTTTAATCAAAGTTAATAGCTGGACAAATAAAATTACAGGGGAGCTGGAGACAAAGTTGTGAGAAGGCTTAGAAATCAATACAAAACTTATGCCCTTAGTACCAGCGTCGATCCTTCTTGAGGAAACAATTGGTTCATAGCCAATTGTGTGATAAAATGCACCAACGTGAAAGGCAATTGCGTCTCCAATGCAACCAAGGTGGTGGCGAAGGATATCATCTTTGTGCGTAACAAGCGAAAACACGATGGAAGACAACTTGTTTTCATTGAAAATCGATCAGCTTCACCGGCCAGGCGCAACCATGAGCGCAACCATGAGCATCGATAGGTCATCGTGGTGATGCATCATCCATTTGGCATCAAGTTTGGGTGAGGCACCTATGAAGTTCGACAAATCGTCACTGTGGTCTGTTTCTTCTCATTAATCAAGCTCGAGGAAGGAAGAACCACGTGGCGAGGAAGACGATGGTGGAACAACAATGGCCATCCAATTTTGTGCAGTTCAATAAAATTGAGGAAGACATGCCGGGTATGGAGACACGCATCGCTGTTTCCAAAAATATAAAAAAGGGTTATAGCGACATCTCAATTGGCAATAAGAATTAATGAAAAGTACACCAACAAGCGAAGCATCATAATTATCTTGATGGGAACTAAACCAGGATACCGAGAAAAAAAGCATTTCTTCATTTAACCGGTGATAGTACTACCACCATATGGACAACGACCGCACAACCACCATGTACTTTTTGTCAAAACAACATGTATACCTCCACGAGGCATAAATCAGGACAACTATTAAGTGGCATTTCCTCTATAATAGTACTAGTAGGTGATGTTGGACCAGGTGGCGAACCCTAGCTACTATGCATGGGGAGCTGGGGAGTAGTCGCATAGAAGAAAACCATGCAGCGACACAGGGGAGCTGGACCAGTACAAGTTATACCTCAGGTCAGGCGAGATGTCGTTTGGCGGTAGGCGGGATCTGCCCACGATGGCAGCGAACAAAGCGCGGAGGATCTTCGTCCGTGCCATTGCCGGCTCAGGAAGACGATCTTGCATCGGCTTCCTCCGTCGTCGGGCTGACGGCGTCAACGCTGCACCTCCTCACCTCCCTTGGCGGGCCGGGATTGGCGGATCTGTGACCCTTGGTGAGAGAGAGATAGAGTGGACCTTGTCATCTTGTTTTGATATGGAGAGGGTGAGAGAGCTAGGCGCGAAACTCTATCAAACAAGAGGCTATAATGGAGTAAAAAATCTCTCCATGGCAGTGGTTTTAAATAGAATCTGGCGTTCTCGGAAAAAAAGAAAGCTGGCGGACAATTTTGAAGGTGCATCTAGGACACATCTAGATGTGACATAGTTATGTCACATCTAAGTTGATATCCACTCTGTTTGTGGTCTATTTTTTCCTAGTTTTGCGGTGAGTGGCATGCTTGAAGCGATCAGCGAAGCGAAATGTTGGTTTCTCTCCGTTTCCATTTTTCTCCGGAAAAATGGAAACTTTCCTCCATTTTCATTCCTATTCCAAGGTTGCCCGTTACAACATTCCATCAAATACAAAGGAAAACTAACACGCATGTTGATGCATCTCAATGATTCATAGATCATAGCCAATATTTACTTCACAACTAAAGAAAAAGGTTGTGAGGCGTGTCGAAAAGAAAAACTACTGATGGGGTCACTCGACTTAAACCTAAACCCTAAACATGATTTAATTTCCTGGCAGGTAGAACACATCGAAGGAAGGCAGGTAGCACCCTCGGATCATACAATGCTTTTGTGCAGTTCCACTAAAATCGACTGAGCATCCACGATGGCAAAGATATTGAAGAAGTGTGATTAGAATAATAGTCTGGCACTAGTTCATGAGACATAAACTCATCACAAGTAGAAGCCGGTAGAAGTAGAAAAGATCGACATGGAGATGGAGCTATGGTAGTGGAGCAAGCCGGCTCCAAAGGAAGATGGACTACAGGGCGTCGGGTTGTAGCTAGAAAGGCGGTTGGGTGCGACATCGGCCCATACGCAGTGACCCGATTGGGATGCACCCACTGTGGGTTTCTCCCTTGCCGATGTCGACCCGCGTCTCGCAGAACATTGTTCCCTTCCCATTTGAGGATCAGGCCGTCGTTCTATGCTTGTCAAGAGAGCAACCTAAGCAAGCAGGCTTGTAGCTTAGGCTCCTGCTAGTGTATATATAGTGGTTTATTTTTCTCTCCATATCAACCATTTTATATTGCGTACGTGTCATTAAAGAGTGAAATGATGGTTGCTTCTTCCGACTAACTTCTTGTGTGATTTATTTGCTCCTTAGTGGCCCTCACATACTCCCCCTACGTGTATGCAACAGTCCTGCGTACACATGGGCATAAAAGCAGCGTGCGACGCCCTAATGCATGCATGTCCGAGCACCGGAAACACACACAGTCACGCTCAAGTGCTCAACCTACTGCGTGCATGCACACACATACTCGGTCGAGGTGAGCTAGTGACCGTATCGCCGAAAAATATATATATTGGCGCAATGAGCATATTATGAAGTCCTTGACCGTATTTTACAAATATCTGTGATGACGGTGTATTTATCTCGTTTGAAATTAAGCCATATTAACAGGAGAGGAGGCAGTATGGACTAGCATTACTTTGCTTTGTCCGTCAACTTGCGAGCGAGGAGAAAGGTTGCGGGGCGGGAGAAGCTTGCGCGCGGTGGCTCCGAGGACAAGAAGAAACTTTTGACTAATGCAAGCTCTCCCTCGCTCGAGGCGGTGGGCGTGCAACGATTAATTGGTGTTAGATTGCGAAGCATACACTATACTAGTAGTGCTATTATTGTTCGACTTCGAATAGGCGAACAGCCAAGCAAAAGTTTACTAATACTACTACTATAGTCTATAAAAGTGCGTACTATATAGTACTAGGAACCCGGATGGAGGGCGTCTACACTCTTATTATAATTTTAAAATGTGATAAAGCAATCTTGAACACATTTGGTTCTCTTCGAGGGTTCTCGCATGTGATAATGGAAGTTGATTGCATGGAACACTTGCCACAATTCTCACTTAATTCTGGCTCATATCCTATTACAAATAGTAGCGCTCGGTAATATTTCCTCTTTTTTGTTATTCAGCATGTAAACAGGTCAGCAAACCTTGCGGGGCATCTTCGTGCGAACCGTGCTTGCTGCACTTTGAATGTGGCCGAGAGCTGGCTTGATGAAACACCTCGCTTCCTACTTCTTTTTTTGCAGGGTACCTCGCTTCCTAGTGACTAGTGTCTTGGCTGATCGTCCTAAGAATGCTTATATATGAATAAAGCTCTCTCATTTACTATAAAAAGATTAAGTCATATTAACGGAAAGGAGGGTATGGACTAGCACTACTTTTTGGTGTGTCCGTCAACTCACGAGCGAGGAGAAGCTTGCAGGAAAAGGTGAAGCTCGCTTACGCCTTTGACTAATGCAACCTACCCTCGGTGGACATGCATTAGTCCATTCGGTGTCAGATTATCGAGAGGCATACCTGTAGTACCCAACATGCGAGTACCATCATTGTTCGACTTCACGAAGGCGAAGAGCCAAGCGTGGTAATGCAGTAGTACTACTACTAGAACCCATGGTGGAGCTTACGTACTCTTATTTTTTATCTTTGATAAATTACACATTTATTCCGGAGAAGGGTGGAAACGGTAGGCCAACATGTAATGAATGATATCGATCAACAAACCATGCTCGAATATATCTTGGCCTCCATGCGAGCCCGTTTGTGTGTTCTCGCTCCTCATCTCTCTCAAGGAACGAAGGGTTGGCTCTTTGTCGTCAATTGAGATCGGTTTGCTCACACTCTTGTCCCACATGTCAGTGATATGCCAAGAGGAGGTGCGTTGACCGACTGGCCATATGCATACTTGGTTTTGCACCTTCATACTACTCCTCCCTCCGTCCACAGTTTCTGGTAGCGCTTCATTATGATGCATTTCTCCCAATGCATTTCCACCACCGAAGAGACTTTAGGCGCGTTTGGTTTAATGCTCAATTAATTAGGGCGTGGTAACGCCAATCAAGTCCACAATTTTCTCTCCATGTACTGTACTACTACTGATGGAGTAAGTGCATGCATGTGTACCGGGGTGGAAGCCTTGCATGCATGTGTGTGTGCATTATTCCCTCTAGTAATAGGCGCGTGCTATAACTACCAATGCTATTTTTCAGGCTGATCGCTAGTCGCCTTGGTCCCATAGATTTTTTCTTTTTTTTTTAAGCGCCGTTGTATAAGCAGTGTGAGATGGAGTAGTATGGCAGATTCAAAAGAAAGCGTATTGATGGTTGCTTCTTGAGCAACTTACGATTGGGAAAAGGTGGGGCTTATGATTTGACTGCTCATTACTCACTATTAATGCGGTATAGCGACCGGGCTGAGTCTCCCATGCGGTTGTGCACTACCCCTCGGTTCTTAAATATACTCAGAGTATTTGTCTTTCTAGAGATTTCAACGGCGACTACTCAAATATTTGTCTTTTAGAGATTTCAAATGGTGGCACATACACATGTATATAGACATATTTTAGAGTGTAGATTCACTCATTTTGCTCCGTCTGTAGTCACTTGTTGAAATCTAGAGAAAGGCGAATATAATATTTAGGAACGGAGGAGTACACATCTGA
Source organism: Aegilops longissima (assembly GCA_021605205.1). NCBI lineage: Eukaryota > Viridiplantae > Streptophyta > Magnoliopsida > Poales > Poaceae > Aegilops > Aegilops longissima. Next base: position 23,895 of record JAHIAM010001686.1, read on the forward strand.
AGCAAAATGAGTGAATCTACACTCTAAAATATGCCCGTTTGAAATTTGTAAAAAGACAAATATTTAGGAACGAAGGAGTATAATTTTGTGCATGGCACATGGACCCGGATGATGAAGAGGCTTCTGGCAATGCTATCAAGCTTCCATCATTTCTTTACATAATTGACGTACTATACAAATAATTTTCCAGCGACATGAAATTTTACAATGGTGTGAGCTTTCAGCTTTTGTTTCGCGTGTCTTGCCATCAATGCTCTTTCGGAAACAATAAAAAACTAACTTACTTGCTAATGCATGTCAATTATTAGCAGATTAGAGTAATAATTACATCTGGCCTGAAGACGAGTTGTGAGAAGGTGTTAAATTAAAATTGATTCTTGCTTTCATTGGCAGCAACATCCCCCCAGCTCTGGCTAAATCAACAAGGCATGTTGGGAAAAAAGTAGCTGTCTGGAGCGTGCAACATTTCGATCATTTTGTGCAGTTCCACTAAAATAGAGCTGAGCGTCCGTGTTCCAAAGATATTAAGTGTGATTACAATAATAGAGGACTGCTGATGAAACAATAAACACACAAATAGAAGCCGGTCACCTTTGCACTCTCTCCTAAGACTAACTAGTTGGAGAAGATTAGGCTCGGAGTTGGATGAGGAGGATAGAGCAAAACCAATCTCCCTTTGTGCAGTCGCACTAAAATGTAGAGATGTTGCCCGTGCGACATTTTAGTACAACTACACAAAACACTCTTAAGAAAAAAGTGATTTGTGCAGTTCACCAAAAGGTCTTAATAACAACGAGGTGAAATGGATAGCCTGTTTGCAAAAAGAGGTAGAAAGAAACAATTCTGGCCAATAACGATTGATGACACATGCGACGACAAAAAGCATATTCCTTGTCCTAAGGGAAGATAACAACACGGTTGTGTTTGTCTAAAGCAGTGTGAGGGCGAGAATGCAATATGGAAAATGCGGACGAGCTATGTTTTGGGCAAAGAACTATGGAAGATCTACATGCAGCGGCGTGGTAAGATGGGCGGTGGAGCAAGGCGGAGGATACCTCGAGTCGTCGTGATGTAACTAGGTGGCGGCAGGCGGAATCTGCGGCAGGTGGCGTAAGCCTGCAGCGTCGAACTGGTCGAGAGAGGCGGCGTGTCTGCAGATCGGACGTGCTGCCTCTGCGCCGTCGAGCGGGAAGCGATGCACTTCCTCCCTTTCCCGGCGGACGGGATCGGCGGATCGGTGATAACGGTGAGAGAGAGAGAGAGCCGCCTCCCTTTCCCTCGGCGGACGGGATGCGGCGGATCGGTGACCAGCGGTGAGAGAGAGAGACCACACTCCCTTTCCCCGGGGCGGGATGCGGCGGATCGGTGATAGCGGTGAGAGAGAGAGGCCACCGCAGCCTTGTGAGATACTACGAAGAAGCGACAAACCGGGCGGCAGGCTCCATTGTATATAGTGGCGGACTACCTTTTCTCCATAAAATCGTTTTATATTACGTATGCGTGCCATTGGCGCTATAACTTTATTTAAAAATAGCGGCACAGCGTCAAGTCAAACTTTGTTTAGTTGCAGCGTGGTACATGACCTTCCTAGGTAAACAACTGCTCTGAGCGTTCAAATTAGCACGTGGGCTGCCATTTCGTAACAAAATAGGCTCCACCATGTACCAGCAGGTGTGGCTGGGCACGAAGCGTGAGTATGTGCAGTGCACCTATTCTCTTCTTGTATCGTACACCACCTCGTGGGGTTGTGTGAGAGATACAAACCTAGAGAGATATAGTGTGTGGGTTCTTGAGAGTTTTTTGGGGGAGGGTCAATCAAAAATGTAACATATGTAATGTGTGTGAAATAGAGTCTGGATATAACATATATATAGAGGCGATCCACGAGAGAGAGTGGAGGTATCATCGGCAGAGGTGTCCATAGAATCGAAGAGAGGATGATGTGTGTGTGTGTGTGTGCTGTATGATTGATAAAAGTGCCATCAATTTGTGTGTGCCCACGTCAAAAGATATATAGTGGCTGGCCTACTAGAGCGTGAGAGGGACATGTGCGGTTTGTCTCGTGGCATGGATACCTACCTGCAGCTCGACTATCGGTGTGTGGTGGGGAAGAGGAGGCCCAATTAACTATAGAGGTACAATGGCTGGTATATGTGTGGAGGAGAGAGGCCTACCTCATGTATTAAGGAGATCAATCGCCTCATGTATTAAGGAGATCGATCGGCATCCATGCATATGTGCGGGAGAGGAATAAGGTTGGGAGAGAGCAGAGCTAGAGTGTTGGAGGGATGGTAGTGGAGTTGCTTCTAACAAATGGTGGAATAGGATTTCTAGACAAGCGGAGACACGCATGCAATATCAATAAGAGAGAGATGGCTGCTTGTTGTGCATGCATGTGCGTGTGAGAGGCGTGTCGGGAGGCATGCACGAATGATGAGGGGGGACGATGTGGTTGTGGTAGCAGGCGTAAATACATAGGAAGATCAATCGCCCTTTGTTAGAAAGGGAGACATAACTTGTGAAGTGCGTCGATCGATGGGGGTAGTTAAAGTCGATCTAGGTATATGTTGGGAGATCGATCGGTATACATGCATGTGTGTGTTAGAAGCAAATGAGGCACGAGGAGAAGGATAGAAGAGAGGGATGCATGTAGGAGGTGGTGCAGAGGCATACTATATCGAGGGGGAGGGTGTGTGAGTCACGAGAATGATGAAAAGAGTGGTGGGAGTGAGGCATGGGCGGTGACAAGAGAAGAGGGGAAGCTTGTGTTTGTGCTAGGCACACTGGCTAGAGAGGCATGTCGATCGATGTGTGCCGTAAAGAAGGAGCTAGGGGCCTACACACACGTGGGTGAACGACCTAAAGTGAAAAAGGCAATTTCTTGCGATGGAGCTAGAGAATGCTAAGGGAGGTGAGAGGGATGCGAGGCGTGTGCATGCACAAGAGAAATTTAGCGCTAACTACAAAGATAAGAGGATTGTGTGGGTGTAAAATACGAATAGAGATCATATATACTTCATTTTAAAAAGCGAATTCAGATATTTGAAGAATTTATCATAGTGTTTTAAACCGACGCATGTGTGAATATATATAAAGGTGATACACATGGTGTGGTTATGAACATGTTATACTACATTTAGTATATTTTATCTCTACTCTTATAAAAAAACGGAGTTGTTGATGATGGTGTGACTGCCATCCTGCATTATAGGTCGTCCGATTTATATCTGGCGGATAGCAAGGAAACTATGATGGTTGAAGTTGGCAAAAATCATGATTGTAGATTCTTATTGAAATAGAGAAACACATTCAAATTTAGTTCGAATTGCAGCGGTAGTATAGACATTTGGAATGCACTAAAATGTTGGTATGAGTAGGTTACATGCATTATACAGCAAGCGAAAAAAATTAATCGGACATAACATGGATTCATACTCCCTCCTTCCATCTATATAGGGCGTAATGAGATTTTGAAGACCGCCTTTGACTATTGACAACATTAATAGTACATGACATGCACAATGTGAAAATTATATCATTGTAAGAACCTTTCACAGACGAACTTAACAGTGTGCTTTGTGTAAGTTGCATGTCATATATCATTGCTCTAAAATTTGGTCAAAGTTAGCATCGAAAAACGCATTAGGCCCTATATAGATGGAAGGAGGAAGTAACTGAATAACATTTGTATAGTAAAAGCGGGGCAGGACTCTCTCTTTGTGTGGTGTGAATAGTTTTATCTTTTCGTTTTCTTTTGGTTGAGGAAGTGCGAATTGATTTAGTGCATTACAAGTACAATATTACTACACATTAGGCCTGTCCTAAAATTCAACCAGCGTCTTGTTATATCCGAAAATTCAGATATCGTGCTCCCATAACTGGCGCCTTCACAACCGCGCCTTGCTATCCCGAAATTACAGCAGCGAAAACTCCCTCCAGCTGCCAAATCCCGACACGAAATCCCCTTCTAACCCTGAGCGAAAGGGCGCTAGTTCAAATCCGTGGGGTTACTTTTGCGCACCCTACATTTTGGACAAGCGCGTCCCTAAGTCATGCTTCACCCCCACCGTCGCTCGCTTTTCGCCATTCGAAATCCCAGCCGCCATAACCTCTCGCTCCAGCGAAATCCCACCCTCCTCCGTCCGCCACATCACGCTGCCCAGCGGAGCCTCTTCCCGATGGCGTCGTCCACCACGACATCTCGGCGTCCCTCGTCCACCTCCCGGATGAGGATCGTCGTCCATCTCGCCGTCCCACGGTTCAGCCGCCCGTCCTCCACCTCCAAGGAGCTGCTCCGGCGATCGCCTCGTCTATCGCGGCTGCTCCATCCCCTGCGCCGCCTTAACCTACTCCTTTGGAACCGCATCATCCTCACCGACTCCTCGGGCCGAAGCGAGGCTTACTCGGCGCCACCAAATTGGTTGTACACTCATCGCATCGCACCTTCTCCTCAACTTCGACCTCCGGCAGCGATGGTGCTCCATCCGCACCCCATGGGCGGCTACCTTGAAGCGGCGCCCATGGCGGCATCTCCAGCGGCTCTCCCCGGTCACGAGGCCCCTTGGCGGCGGCCATACCAGTCGGATCTGCTGCTCTTGCTCCGGCTCTCGCTCGTCCTTCGCTTCGCCCAGTTGCTGCTTGCTGCTCGCCGCCTCGCTTCGTGTTCTGCTCTTCTCGATTAAGCCACACTTGATCGACTAAATCGACTTTTGGGTCGATCGATTTTCAGGTGTTGGGGGCTCGCGGAGTTAAGGAAGAACCACCATAGCGGGGGCGAGGGGCTCACGGGAGGTACCCACTATCTATCTTAGGGTTCGAGGGTGGGAGGGGGCCTAGAGGGGCTGGCAGGGCGGCGGTGGTGAGTTGTTCAGGTGTGGCGGTGGCGTGGGGCGGTGGCTGTGGCTGGGGCTCGAGGGGTGCAGGTTGAAGATGAGCTGCAGCCCTCCTAAACTACATGTCAAGTGCCTCTCTACTACCATTGCGTTCAGTTTCGATAGTAGCATTGATTCCTGATAAATTTCAGTTTGACGATTAAGTTCGAGTCAACAGTTTTTACCTCATCTATTGTAGTCAGGTGGTTTTTGGTGATGTTAATTTTACATCCATTTTACATCATCTATTGGAGATGCTATTAGAATCCCACTTGAGATTGAAGATGTCTGTCTTGTCTTGCTTGAGCCTTGGCGTCTTCTGCTCACGGAGCTGCTCAATGACGAGCGATCCATCTGTGAGCGGTGCCACAGGCGCCGTCTCTGATTCCTCGGATCTTCCTCCACCTCCGACAACCACCTCTGCCTCAAGCTGCTTGACGACCAACCAAATGATCTTTGAGGTCGACACGGCTCTGAGGAAAGAGGTTGTACACTTGTTGCATCACTTATTACTATACATTCACGTCGATCCATTAGGGCTATTTTGGTTCAGCGGAAAATGTCGATCCTTTGGTTGTTACCATCACTCTAAATATCCGCATGCTCTCCTTACATAATCTCACCATATTTTTTCATATGCATATAGGATATTGTACAGTCATCTTGAACATGTAGAGAAAAAAGAAGAGTTTTGTCTTGCAATACAATGTCATGCAGACATCGCTCCATGGTGGGTTCAATGGCAAACCCTCCCCACCCCTCTCCAGTTGTAATCGGAGGAAGATATCTGTTACGAGGTGGATTGACGCTGCTGACCACCCTATTTACCCCCAAGGTGTTTGCTCTACCTTGGCATGATGATGTTAGTCATATCATGCATATGTTGCCTTCACGGTGCCTACTTTTACATCATATATGTCATCTGCTTGGTTTAGACATGTTACGTAATGCCACCTTAGTTTCTATATCATATATGGAAATTATGCAGTCTCATGTCTTTAGCCAGCCATAATATATGTGAAATGTGCAATGCTATCTGTTTAACCGGGCATCATATATTTGAATGATATCTTGCCCATCCTTTTCTTCATTAAATTTCCATTTGTCAACAATGTTTGTACATTAAACTTCTCTTCTGTGAATCAGCCATTTGGGTGGGAGATGGAAAAATCGGAGTGAAAACAAGGCCTTGAGCAAGCAGTGCTACACAGCCGAAGCAGATCTCTTGTTGGGTCCCAATAGCTCCTCGGAGATGGATTGAGAGCAGATGATCAGTCCTATTCCCCCAGAGGTGTATGCTCTAACTTGTGCGTTTATACTACTCATATCATGCATACGGTGTCTTGCATTGCATAGTTTAGACATCATATACACAATATTCAACACCATTTTCTTAGTTCAAAGCTATAAAAAACATACTAATGGCGCATTTGCCATGAAGTATGCATCATTAGTATCCCACTAAAATCCTAGTCCCTTTCTATCTTCCCCAATCGATCACATCTCACCCATGCCACTTGCCACGACCCGTCTTCGCCGCCTCCTCCCACTTACCCGGCGACCCAGCGCCCGCTCTCAGCATGGGAGTCCCCGGAGCACTAGGGAGGAGGCATCTGATACATAGATAACATGTAGGTGAATTATGTCATTGATCCTATTTAGTTATTCAGCATATCTTTGAATTATGTTATGCTATGCTATCTAGTTTAGATAGACATCATATATGTGAAATTATGTCATGCTATCCGTTTTAGTTAAACAATATACATGTCAACAATATACTCGATGGGCGGAGAACCAGCTTCACCCAATCTAACCCGAACCCAGCCGATAGTAACCCAGTTCATGTTGACTGCGCCATCTCCACCGAGCTCCCAAACAAGAAGCGATTAGTAAGGCAGCTCCGGTGCCCAAGGGCGATACTATCACTGGCGAACCCCAACTCCACGGTTAATGCGCCTATTCACATGGAGGAAGCACAACTAGCTAGTCGTAGTTTAGCATCTATTGCATTTGATGTTGTTAAATCGTATGTCGTATCTTCCCATCTTGGAAATATTATCTGAAGATGAAGGAAAATGCGATTCGCGGTGTTTGTCCGGGAGTTATGTGTAAGTAATGTTATTCATGGCAATTACTTTGCTTCGTCCCATACATCCTACCTCCATGATGGTTATAATACAACAAATTTTCCCATTTTCTCTATAGAGAAGGACCGATTTGGAAACTTCGGGATGAGGTAACTTTGTGCTAATACCTCTGCTATCTTCAAGAATGCTTGGTGGCGATGTCGAATTTCTTGAAAAGCGTACTTCACCGCAAAAACTCATCAAATTCCCTTACGTTCTCTTGAGACACATTCTTTGGGCGATGACTATGAGCGGCATTACATGTCTTGGTCCCGAACCAAGAATGTGGTAAGGTCTATGAGCTCATTTTCTATTTTATGTATTATATTCTTCCGTCTTCTTGTACTCTGTTCATGTAGAACAAGTGCCTAAACTGAAGAAAAACTGTTCTAATTTAAGATTCCATTGCTATCATAGTTCAAAAAAGCACTAGGCGTTAATTATGCGTTTGCCACTGCCTTCTTTCTGACCAAAGCGCATGCTTATGCTTGCGATTATGCACAGATTATGCGTAGTTATCGCAATTCGTTTTATAGCGCCTAGAGCCTAAGTAGCGCCTTTTTAACTATGATTGATTTGCTCTTGTATCCTTGTATTTACTCATACAAACTTATTTTTAAATTGAAGGATCAATCGAAACTCAATGGCACAGCGGTATGTTCCGCATGTTTCTTTAACAGGTTTCCTCTTATCAATAGCTCTGTTGATTTCAATTTCAATTGTGTATCTGATTGACTTTCATATCATGCACATTACTAGCATCTGTGAGCCAATAGTGTAGTTGTACATGTAGACCCGTGGTACCCATCTGAAATCTTGTTGTCTTGTGTAGTTTCCCGCTTTGTATTCTTTCTTCTTTGCTTTGTCTTGAGCTGATATGATTTGAGCAGTGCCCCTATTTTGATTTGGCAAGACAATGCGGTGACCATAGGACATAGATATATGTTTGTTTGATGCTTTTATTATGTACTAGTACTTGGCAATAGAAGACTTGGTAGTTTAATCCTGTCCACCTTACTAATGAATTGGTTCACGAAATGAGTTTCATATACTAGTACATACTAAACTTGTTATGTATGCCTTGTTTCTTCTTTTAGAATCTTGAGAGAATATTGGGGAAGAGTGCCTTATTAAGCAATGGTAAAGGAAGTAATGCGAGATAAGGTTCGAATAGTGACACATCCTTGTTGGTCTCCAACAAAGTGATAAAACAGCTAAGGAAGACTATCTAGAAGACAACGAGACAACCCCAAAGTCTGTCTTGGTTTAGTGTTGATTCTTGGCCACTACCGCTTGCACAAGCTATTCAAACTCCTTTATGCGAATCAGTTCGGTTTATTGAGTCTCAACTACAAGTAGAAAGACATCGATCAGGTTGTGCTGCGACAAAGCGGAAGGACTGCGGAAGTCCTGGAGCATTCATATGCATACTTTACGGTGCAACGACAAGCGTTGGAGGATTTTAGCGCCAAGCAGGACAAAGCTAATCAGCTTGCTAAGCTTATTGCCGACATGGTGGATACCCATGATAACGTTTCTTGAGCTCTTACGAAGTTGTTTGAGTTATGCTCTTGTTTTCTTTGCCGCATTTATTTGCCTGGTGGCCAATTTTGGCGACCGATGTATGTAATATCTTTGCTTTGTTCCCTATATTTGCCTTTGGTGGTGAACTTTGATGCCTTTGGATGTAATATGTGTAATAAGCGGTAATAGGCTAGCGTTAATTGCTTGTATTTATTTCCTTATTGTCTTGTTTAGTTGTTTGCTTGCTTTTTTATTTCCTTCTACGGGCCATAGGGTCCATGGGCCTTCTATGGGTCGTACAATCCATGGGCCTTCTACGGGCCGTACTATCCATGGGCCTCATACGAGCCATAGGATCCATGGGCCTTCTAGCAGGCGTATCATCATTTACGCCAATCATGGGCCGTACTATTCGTGGACCATAACGGGCCATTAATAGGCCGTGTTGATAACTCTATGAAAACAGCCCGCGGGTTTTACATAACGGCCCAACATATTAACGGTCATAAGCGGGCCGGCGTAACGATGGGCTGAATTTGGCCTAAGCGAAAAATAGCGATGGCGGGCGTATGTAACGAATCTTGCAAATGAGCCCAGAATCAATGGGCCTGAGAAGGCGAAAGATAACTTGGGCTGGAAGCAGGCCGTTAATGGTATAAAGTGATACCTTTGTTCATTACGGGCCGGTTCCTGCAATTCGTTAATGGGCCAAAAGTTACAAAGGTCCTCATATGGGCGAAAGAAGTCATGGGCCACACATGGGCGGAAGTTAAAGCGGGCTGAATCATATTGGATGGCCGGATGGCGCTCTTGGGCCTAATTGGATAAGGCGTAATGGGCCTGGGTTGTGAGCTGTAAATGGGCTATATGCGAGCAGGTAGTTAACAGGCTTTCCGTGGGCCCGCCACCTTTGACCAAGTCAAATGGGCGACCTTTTCACGAGAATGGGCCTCTGTTGGGCGTGCCATGTCACTATCATAGGCGCCATACATCCAATGGCGGATGACATCTGTCCCAGCGGTGAGCCGACCGTGTTTCCTCCGGTAATGATGATTTTACGTGGAAAATCCCCATTGGTCGGGGTTGTTAATGGGTTATCGGATCAAAACCCGACTGATAAGCGCGGCGTTCGTTCACGGTGGATGCCGCGTGTCGGTCACCCTTGGCGAAATCACTTACGTAGTTGCGATTTATCGTCATGGAAGTGGACACTTCGTGATGATAATTTTGGTAATGTCATGGAACACTTCTCTGACAGCACAAGTATGACTATCTTGATTACGTCATAAAATGCGTCATGGATGTACATGCATGACAAAAACGCGACCTACTGTGACAAACACGTATCATCACGGAAGTGTATTTTTTTTGGAGTGGTGGTATGGTGGGGTGGTATCCTCCTTTGAATGATTTAAGTGACTCGACTTGGCACATGTTCACACATGTAGTTGAAACAAATCAACATAGCCTTCACGATATTTATGTTCATGGTGGATTATATCCTACTCATGCTTGCACCCAATGTTTATTAATTTTAATGCATGTTCATGTTGTTTTAAGCTCTCTAGTTGGTCGCTTCCAGTCTTTTGCTAGCCTTCACTTGTACTAGCGGGAACACTGCTTGTGCATCCAGTCCCTTAAACCCCAAAGTTATTCCATATGAGTCCACTATACCTTCCTATATCACGATATCTACACAATCGTTCCAAGTAAATTTGTATGTGCCAAACTCTAAACCTTCAAATAAACATTACTGTTTTGTATGCTCGAATAGCTCAGGTATAACCTAGGGCTGCCCTTATCTTCCTGTTAGGCGGGTTATTCTCACGAGAGTGGACTCGCTCCTCATTCACGAAAAATAGCTGGTCTCGGGATGCCAGTCCTTGCTTTATGCAAACTAAATCAAAATAATTACAAACAAAACTCCCCACAGGAATTGTTGCTAGTTGGAGACACTCGTTATTTCGAGCAAGTCATGGATTGATGCTTGTTGGTGGAGGATGAATATAAACTTTACCATTATGTTTGGGAAACGCCTATAATGTGTGTAGCATGGAAGATATCGCCATCTCTTAGTTGTTATGTTGACAATGAAAGTATGTGAAAGTGCTAGTTATCGACTAGAGGGGGGGGGGTGAATAGGCGATTTTTAGGAAAGTCTTCAAAACACGGATGTTTCGAAGACAAGAAATAGAAATGACCTAATTGATATGCAGCGGAAGGTAAACTACAACAAGCAAACCATAGTCAAGTATGCAATATCATGAAAGTACAAGACTAATAGCAGCTTGGTAGTAAGGATCAAGATGGAAGATAGTGAAAGCCAATCAACAAAAGTAGTCAAGCAATGAAGTCAACTAGGTATAATATATAGCAATAACTTACGAAGACAAACTCTAAGTAAAGAGAGGAGAAGATAGAACCGTCACTTTTTGAAGACACGAGTTTGTTGGACCAGTTCGATTCTTTGTGACAATGTACATCTGAGTTAGGGAGGCTGAGATTCAACTCGGAAGACCGCGTCTTCACCTTATTCCCCTTGAGCTAAGGCCGCACAGTCCTCGCCCAATCACTCTGTAAGTCTTCAAGGTAGACTTCGAACCTTCACAAAATCGTTCACGGCAATCCACAATGACTCTTGGATGCTCGAGCGTGGCCCTAACCATTGGAGGATTCACGGTCCTCAAGTGTAATAAGTCTTCAGGTCACAGACGAGAAAGACTTGTGATGCCTAACACTCTTTGGCTCTGGGTGTTTGGGCTTTGTCCTCACAAGTTTCTCTCTCTCAAAGGCTTGAGGTGGGTTGCTCTCAAGCGACAAAAGCCGTGCACTAACTCTGAGCAGCCACCAATTTATGGTGTAGGGGTGGGCTATTTATAGCCACTAGGCAACCGACTGATATGTCGAAATGACCACAGGTCACTAAGGAAATGACACGTGTTCAGCGGTCAGATTTCAAACACACGACAACTTTACTTGGACTACAAGCAAAATGACTCATCCAGCTCGGATAAGTTTTTCTCTCATTGTCTTCGCTTTCGAAGACATAGGATTTCAGGTTGAGCATCACTTGATCATTACGACTATGATCACTTGGACCCCTTAACGATGCGGTGGTTCCTATGACTCAACAAAGAAGAAGGAAACAACGAAGCGACCACGATCTTAGCTCCATAGTCTTCACTCAATGTCTTCTCATGCCATAGTCTTCAATGTGAATATCTTCACATACCGCCATTAATAAATCAATGTCTTCATACATTTTAGGGTCATCTCGGTGGAGTAAACTGAATCAATGAGGGACACCACCTGCGTTATCTGCAATTCTCACAAACGCATTAGTCCCTCAACCACATTTGTCAACAATACTCCAAAACCAACTAGGGGTGGCACTAGATTCACTTACAATCTCCCCCTTTTTGGTGATTGATGACAAACTGGTTGAAGTTTTCAACGGGGATAAAATATGTGAAATTGTAAAAGGATAGGGCATTGTCTTCATAAGTGGCAAAGGCTCCCCCTGAAGATGTGCATATAAGTAGTTTGCTTTTGGAATGAAGATGCACATGGCAGGTTGTACTTGTGGAGATCCTCTTCAACTTATGAAGATAGTTCATCATGCATGAAATGATATAGCTAAGAGAATGACATGCATAATGAAAAATGGACGTCTGAGAATGATCTAAGTCGCGGAAGCTATAAATACGCATCACGGAATTTATCATCGCACGAGTAAAGCAAATAAGTAGCAGAGGCGACCATCGAGTTTAAGTGTTACAACTCAAAGAACCAAATGTATCAAAAGCGAGTTGTAAACACTAGGCAAAATATTATGCAACCGCCCTTATGAACCCGTTTGAAGACTATCAAACTCATATGCATCTCCCTTTTGTCATTAAGGACCAAAAGGTTTGAAGACATAGGCGTCTACTTGTCCTCTTGAGTAGATGATGCAGCAGGGATGTCGTTGTTGGTTGGCGGTGCTTGAGCGAACTTGGTGCGGTGTCGATCCGTGCGAAGTAAGGCGGTGAAGTAGCATCGGCTTCATCATCGATCACTCGGCATTGACAGTTTTGCGGAGGAAGAATAGTCGAGTCTTCAAGTGATGGAGTTAAATCGTGGGACTGCATTCCATGGAGGAGTGGAGTCAAACTTGAGGCGTTCGGTGAAGCCATCGTCTTGAAGATCGCTGCCTTGAGCGGCGGTCAAACTCTTCCATGATCGTCGGCAGGTCGTGAGTGACAAAAGCATTCTTGGTGGCAAGGTTTCAAATCGATTGGCGTCCACCAAGAGGCTTTGCATTTGTCGCTTGAGCCAGGGTGATGCTTATCTTGTTTACGATGCGGTCGACAAAAGTTCCCGATCATTGAGGACTCGAGGCGCTTAGGGCCTTTGGCCAATGTGCTCTCAATGGCTTGATCCGCGCCGCGGTGAGGCGGGCGTGTATTCCCAGCGGAGGATAGACCACGAGATACCGCTTGGGCGCCTTCCATGGGTTGAGAGAAGCTATGGTGATCTCCATTACGAAGACAAAGTGGCGTTTTGGCGGGCTCGGGGTATATGGCTTCAAGCGACATATCAACCTCGATAGAAATATCGGATGATTGCGGCGAGGCTGATAGTTGATAGCGAGTGCTTCTTGATGAGGCGCATGACCCATGGAGCATAAAATTTCAGACCAAGCAGATCAGATCGAGCGCGCCAATTGTTGGATGAATAATTCTTGCGTATTGAAGCTGATGCCATTGAGGATGTAAAGACCAATGTCTTCATTGCTCCTTCAAGTTTTGCGGATGATGAATGCCCTTTGATAGGCCATAGAGTTAGCTTTGATGATGTGATATATTATGCGAGGCGGATACTCAAGGTCATCAACAAAAGTTCTAAGGGTATTCAGCGTCATGTGGCGATGGCTTCATCATGCTCAACATCGACTCATGTCGGGTTACGGCTTATGAAATATGCTCTCCGATTGCATCAGCGGTGGAGTTGACAACCAGGTTCAAACAACTCTCCGGGAGTGGGTAGGCTGTGAGCTCAATGGCGTCAAGAGCTTTGGCTTCATGATGAACATTTCTGTCATCCACTCGAGAACCCATGTCTTCATATCTCTGTAGTAGCAGCGGATGTGGAGGTCGCATAGAATTGAAGCACAAGTTCTTCATTCGGTGTTCTTTATGCGTGCAAAGCGAGCAAACCTGCATCACGAAAGCAATCAAGTGCTTCTTCTAAGCACGGCGATCCGGCAATAACCCGATGTCGGCGCATATGAGGAAAATCGCCCTTGATCATCTGAGCGCATGAGTAATAACCGTTCTTGATAGCTCGAAGCGGTCAGATGATATCCTTGGCCTTGTGTAGGGGTTCTTTGCTCTGTCAAAGAAAATGTTGTGGGCTTTGAAGCCATTTGCATTGAAAAGAACCTATAGAGTGGCGATGCACGGAAACCTTGGCGTCTTTGCTTGACTTGGACACGAGGCCTATCATAATATGATATTCAAGCGGGGACCCGAGAGGCATGAGGCGGAGGGACGAGAACATGCCATCTTCTTGTGATTAGTGACCATAGTTGTATGCTTGCTCAATTGTGTAGGGCCTTGGTGGCGGAGCTGGGCGATGGCAACAAGCTGAGGCTTGAGCTGCTTTCGGCCAGATGCTTGAGAGCAGTTGCCTCATTGGCCAGACACATTTCCTTCATTGGTTTCAGGAGCTGTTGGTGCAGGCTCCACATTTGCTTCAGCCATGACCACGTCATTGGCTTCATTGGTGTTGGAGGTGGCAGCCTCAATGTTTTCAACCTCCACTTGAGGAGGCTGGAGGGTCGAACAGCATGTTGATATCGGGAATAACTTCTTCAATTCACGGGGTGTAGGGACATGTTCTTCTTCTTCTTGGGTGTCTTGGTGATGCAGCGGATTGTCTTCAACAGCTTTGGCCGGACTCGGAGACATTCCACAGTTGGAGTGGCCGAAAACACTTGGCGTGCAACAGGTTGGTGGTGCACTTCTCCTTTTGGAGCAGCTCGAGAGTACTTGAGGGCCTTTGACCTGCGAAGCTGCGAAATCTTGGCGGCGCCTTTGGAGATGGGGTTATGCGGGCCTCAAGTCTTCCTCTTCTTCTTGCTGTTGTTGTTGGGGAATGACTTTTTGTTGGGGAGTACTAGGGAGTCTTCTTGTTGCAGGCGATCAGCCCATGAAGCATCTGAGCACTTGGCGTCGGAGGGCGACCAATCTTGATGAGTTAAGCTGTTAAATGCAGGCGATGATCCACATTGTATTCAATTTGAGGAAGAACTTCATCATCTTCAACATTGTCATGGTGACCAATGTCTTGGCCAGTGATGGGATCAAGCTGCTGGAATCTCTTGACCGGGGAGCCTCTGTGGGCAGGCTCATGAACAGTCATCTGAAGTTCTTGGGTTGCATATCATGCCCAATATGCGACCCTATCAAAAGGAACTTCGAAGGTCCCACCAAGGATAGACCCGCATATTGAAATGCTTTTGCAAGGTGGATATCATTACATCAACATTACATATTACATAGGGATACAAACAAGACATACAATGTCACATGAATACAACAATACAACATACAAGATCAACATCCAGACTACGGATGAATCATAATGAAACTCAAGCGACATCCACCTGCTAGCCGGGCTGCCGACACTGGAACCTATCCCACGATCGAAGAAGCGAGAAGAAGAACTCCAACACAAGCAAACATCGCTCTCACGTCACGTCATGATCATTGTTGAAGAGGTAGATGATGCACCGGAATAACTGAAATATTTGAATGAGGTGACAACCTCGGATTAATTAGAACACGAACGAATCTCTGATATGTCTTCGAACTCGGAATGATAAACTGGCGAGGCGAGCGAGCAAAAGAACACTTGAAGGAAAAGAATATGATTAACCGAAAAACTTGAATTGAGTGCAGGAAAAAGAAAGGGATGAAGAATGGCGAACAAGGCGAGAATTCACGGTTGAAATAATTGAGGAAGGCTGAAGAGGCTCCGTATGAATGAAATTGATGGTCGGAAGAAACTCAAACTCCGGGAATAATAGGGTGGGAGGGCGGGAAAAACAAAAGGCAACTTGGAAGGGGAAGCGGCGAATGAGTTCAGAGAAACACGGTTGAAATCATTGAGGAAAAAAGCAAAGACTTCATACGAGTAGGGTGGATACTCGATTCACGGACTCGGTTCGAGAAGAAAAGGGAGGTGGGTGGGAAAGAAACAACTAAGTTGAACTTGGCAAAGATGAAGAGATTGAATCGCCTTGGAGAAAATGCGGATGAAAAGAGATGAGAACCAACGATCGGAAAACCAACTGCGTGATCCTAAAGAAAATTTGAAGGAAGAAAGTAATTCAAAACACCTCGTCAAGATTCCTTACGAGAAGCGGCGAAGGGCTGAGGGTAAAAGAATTCCTACTCTCGATATAACTAGACTCGAAAACAGTTTTCATCTAGACTCAACAGCGGCCAAACTACGATCAATCAAGGGGCTCTAGGGTGATCGAGGCTCTTATACCAACTTATCACGCCCAATATCGACCCTATCCAAAAGAACTCGAAGGTCCCACAAGGATAGACCCGCATATTGAAGCAGCTTTTGCAAGGTGGATATTATTACATCAACATTACATAATACATAGGGATACAACCAAGACATACAATGTCACATGAATACAACAATACAACATACAAGATCAACATCGACTACGGATGAATCATAACAAAACTCAACGACATCACCACCTTTAGCCGGGATGCCGACACGGAACCTATCCACGATCGAAGAAGCGGAAGAAGAACTCCAACACAAGCAAACATCGCTCTCGCGTCATGATCATCATAAACCTGCACCTGGCGATGGTGTAGTAATCGTGAGCCACGAGGACTCAGCTATCCCATTACCATGGGTATCAAGACTAGCAAAGCTTAATGGGAAAGGAAAAGGGTAAAGTGGTGAGGTTGCAGCAGCGACTAAGCATATATGGTGGCTAACATACGCAAATGAGGCGAGAAGAGAAACAAAAGGCAGTCGTGAAGATAGCAATGATCAAGAAGTGATCCACGAACTCCTACTACGTCGAGACATAACCAGAAACCGTGTTCTCCTCTCGATCAACCCGAAAAGACACACACGGTTGGTGTATTTTTAGAAGTTTGCTTCAAGTTAACTACAACGGATATTAACAAATTCCCATCTGCCTATAACGCATGCACGCTTTGAAAGATTATACCCTGCGGGTGTCCCAACTTAGCCCATGATAAGCTCTCGCGATCAGCGAAGGATATTCCTTCTCCGGGAAGACCGATCATCTCGGAATCCGGCTACAAGACATTTAACGATAATAAAACAAGACCAGCAAAAGCCGCCCGATCGTGACAATCCCGATAGGAGCTGCACATATCTCGTTCTCGAGGCAACACCGGCTAAGCGAAGCGTCTGGTACTACCGGCGTAACCCAAGTTGCCAAGGGATGGTCCCGCTTACGGTGCTCTAGTTTGGACCAACACTTAGACAAGCATTGGCACGGGGGCTGAATAAAGATGACCCTTGGGTTAATTACTCCCAAGGGAAAATAGGTGGTGGTGAGGCAAATGGAAAAACCAATGTTGGGCCTTCTTTGGAGGAGTCTTATTCAAAAGCGAACTGTCAAGGGGTCCCATAAATCACCCGACCCGCGTTAGGGACGCAAAATCCGAGAACATAATACCGATATGGCGGAAACTAGAGGCGGCAAAGTGGAACAAAACACCAGGCATAAGGCCGAGCCTTCCACCCTTTACCAAGTATATAGATGCATTAATTAAATAAGATATATTGTGATATCCCAACAGGTAAACATGTTCCAACAAGGAACAACATCTCCATGTTCAACAAGGAACAAACTTCATCTTCTGCAACTAACAACGCTATAAGAGGGGCTGAGCAAGCGGTAACATAGCCAAACAACGGTTTGCTAGGAAGGGTGCAAAAGGTTAGAGGCTGACATGGCAATTTGGGAGGCTTGAGGAACAAGTGATAGGTAGCGCATCATAGCGATAGAAGCGAAACAACTAGCATAGCAATGATAGTAGTGAGATCCAGGGGTAGGTCATCTTGCACGAAATCCCGCAAGGAAGAAGAACGAGTCCATGAAGAAGATGAGCGGATGAAGCCGAACCAGCGTGAGCGAGCGAATCCTCACGATGCATAGCAAGCGAGGAACTAACAAGAAGAAGCACACAACATAGTAAACACACCACACATGAACATGACAAGATGCACAACAAACATGATGCATGACAAATCTAGATGAGGCTACTCATGGCAAGAGATGATGCAAACAAGAGCAACACATCAAAGCAAGTTTAAATGAGGCGGAAACAACATAGAACAATTCCGGTGAAGTCCTCATATGCAAATTTCGAAATTGGTCCAGATCTGAATAAACCTTATGTTCAAGTTGTTAAACAGAAAGTTAAGATGCACCACGATGATCTACGAAATTCTAGTCAAGTTACATATAAAGTTCATTAGATTAAGACTCGGCCTAGAAGATATGAGCAAAACAAGATAAGCATGATGCAAAATGCATACAAACATCAAGCAAACACATCAAAACATGGATGCAACATGATAATATGAAACTACATGCAAAATCAAGCAAGTTTCATATAGAGCACACTCAAAAGCGGAGAAAGCAGTTCAACACATACACTCTATACAAGGCATAAACAACAATCTGTCCATAACACAAGTAGGCATATTGCAAGCATCAAAACAACATGCTACAGGACATCAACGTGAAAACAAAAGGCATGGGCATGATGTACAGGTAAAACATGACAAAACATGAACACTGAGCTATCTCCAGAAATCACAGAACATGCTCAAAATGACATGTCAAGAATGCAAATAATAATAGTTTAGGACTTTAGCGAAATAACATCGGGTTGCAATGTTTAGAAAATGCGCCTTTTAATCCCAAATCCTGTCCTTTCTACTTCCCCCTTCCACTCAGCCCCAGCCCTTTGGGCCTCCTCCCCCCTGCCCCCCCCTCTACCCATCCCTTTAGCCTAAGAAGCACTTATAAAAATTGGTGTTTGTCATTTCCTATTTAGATTACAATCTTTGAATTTTTTGCAGCTTCTAGTTTGGCTCCTATATGGAAATATGTCTGCTATCCTTTGTTCAATTGTCCTTTTCCGTGGCGGGCCGCTTCCCCAATTAACCCCAACCCGATGTAACCCGTTTGGGACACAGGGTTGGCTCCCCGAAGGTTAGAAGGACCCTGCCCGGGGAACTTCCGGGAACCCCAACTCCAGGTTAATGGCCTAAGTGGAAAGCCAACCCTGTTAGTTTAGATCTTTGCTTTGAGTTGTTAAATGAATGCGACCCTCTTAAATAATTAAGTGGGAAAAATCATTCGGTGTTTTCGGGAGTTATTTAATAATTTATTATGGAATTAGCCGTCCCAAATTACCTCCATGATGGTTTTAAAAATTTTCCCATTTTCTCTATGAAGGACCTTTGGAAACTTGGGATGAGGTCCTGTGCTAATCCTCTGCTACTTCAAGAATCTTGGTGGCGGTATCGGAATTTCTTGAAAAAAGCGTACTTCACCGCAAAAATATCAAATTCCACGCTCTTGGGAAATTTCTTGGGCATACTATACGGCATTGATTTGGTCCCGAAAAAATGTGGTAAGGTTTACTCATTTTCTATTTTTAATATTATATTTTTCTTCGTATTGTTCATTGAACAAGTGAAAAAAGGAAATTTTCTAATTTAAGATTCCATTGCTATTGTTCAAAAAACCTAGGGTTTAAGGGTTTGACGTTAACCTTTCTAACCATTTATTTTGTTATGGCATTATGGTAGTTATCGCAATTGTTTTAAGGCCTAGACCTAAACCTTTTTAACATGTTTTTGCCTTGTATTTTATTTATATAAAACTTATTTTTAAAGAAATAATGAAATCAATGGCACGGGTTTTCCGCATTTTTTTGGTTTCCCTCTTTCTATCTTTATTTCAACAATTTTAATTACTTTCTATCAGCCATTTAGATCACAAGCCAAAGGGTTGTACATGAGACCTTTGGTCCCATCTGAAATTTGGCGTAGTTTCCCCCGGGTATTCTTTCCTTTCTGCTTTGTCTTGGTGATAGTTTAACTCCCTATTTTATTTCAAACAATGCGTACCATAAAAATATATGGTTTGATGTTTTATTATGTACTAGTCTTTAAAGACTTTAGTTTAATCCGTCCCCTTCAATGAATTGGTTCACGGAGTTTCAATACTAGACATCTAAACTTGTTATGTATGTTTTTCTTTTTTGAATCTTTGAAAATATTGGGGAAATGCCTTATTAACAAGGTAAAGGAAGAATCAATAAGGTTGAATATGCACATCCTTTTGGTTAACAAACTGTAAAAAACTAAGGAAGACACTTAAACAACAACAACCCCAAAGTCGTCTTGGTTTATGGATTCTCCCCCGCTTCACAAGCTATTCAAACTCAGCAAATCAGTTCGGTTTTTGAGCCAACTACAAGTAAAAGAATCATCATTTGTTTGGAAAAACGGAAGGACTCAATCGGAATTATATCTATAGGTGCGACAGGTTGGGGATTTTAGGAAAAGGACAAAGCAATAGCTTGCAACTTATTCCGATGGTATAAAAATTTCTTCTCTTAGAAGGTTTGATTATGTCTTGTTTTCTCCGCATTTATTTGCCGGTGGCCAATTTTTGGGAGGATTAAAATCTCTTTGTTCCCTTTATTTTTTGGGTGAACTTTGAGCCCTTGGATGTTTGGTAAAAAGGTAAAGGTTAATTGGCTTATTTTTTCCTATTTTTGTTTATTTTTGCTTCTTTTTATTTCCTTTCGGCCAAGGGCCATGGGCCTTCTATGGGTGTACAATCCATGGCCTTTGGGCCGTTTTCCATGGCCTCTGACCAAGGATCCATCCTTTGGGGCGATATCTTTACGAATTCTTTTATTAGGGACCTAAGGGCCTTAAACTGTTGATCTCTTGAAAACACGGGTTTTTAAACCCCCAACTATTAAAGGGTCATAACAGGCGGTAACGATGGTTTTGGCCTAAGCGAAAAAATGGTACGGGCTTTCAATCGCAAATAGCCCAAACAAGGGCCTGGAAGGCAGAATAACCTGGAACGGCGGTTAATTTAAAGTGATCCTTTGTTCATTATGGCGGTTTTTTCCCATCTTAATGGGCCAAAAGTTACAAAGGTCCTATATGGGCAAAGAAGTATGGGCCACACATGGGCGGAAGTTAAATGAATCAATTGGATGGCCTGGGCCTCTTAAGGATAGGGAAGGGCCTTTTGAAGGTAAAGGGTAATCGAGAGGGTTAAAAGGCTTTCCGTGGCCCCCCCTTTACCAAGTCAAAGGGCCCCCAAATGGGCCTTGTTGGGCTGCCACTTGCACTATCAAACCCTTCATCCAATGGGTGAATCTTCCCAAGGGTGGGACCGTTTTCCTCCGAAAGATGATTTTCCTGGAAAATCCCCATTGGTCGGGGGGTTTTAAGGGACGGACAAACCCACGAAAGCCCTTTTCCGTTGGTGGATCCCTGTCGGTCACCCTTGGGAAACCTTGTGCGCGATTTATCGTCATGGAAGTGGAACTTCTGTATAATTTTGGTAATGTCTGGAAATTTAAAGCAAAGTAGCTATCTTGTTATTTCTAAAATTTGTATGGTGTACTCTGCAAAAGGGCACCTCTTGGACAAACAATCATGGGTTTTTTTTGGGGAATGGTGGGGGGTATCCTCCTTTGAATGATTTAATGACTATTGGCCATTTCCCATTAGTTGAAACAAAAACATAGCCTTCATATTTATGTTTGGTATAACCTATCATGCTTGCCCCAATGTTTATTAAAATGCATGCAGATTTTGGGCCCAGGGCCCAGTCTTTTGTAGCCTTATTGTATAGGGGAACCGTTTCATGGGCCTTAAACCCCGTTTTAATGGCCATTAAACCTTCCTATATCGAATCAACAAAGGGTTTAAGTAAATTTGATGGGAAACTCTCCTTAAATAAAATTTTTTGTATGCTAATAAAGGGGTATAACCTAGGGGCCCTTTCTTCCACTTTGGCGGGTTTTTCACGAGTGGTCGCTCCTCATTCACGAAAAATGCGGTCTCGGGTGGCCCTTTTCAAAAAATAAAATTTACCAAAAAAATCCCCAGGTTTGTTGTATTGGAGACACCGTTATTTCGGCGTCTGGTTGATGCGTTGGTAGGGAAATAAACTTTACCATTATGTTTGGGAAGCCCTTTATAATTTTGTGATGGAAATTGCACCAGTTGTTATTTGACAATAAAGTATGGAAATGTAATGACAAAAAAGGCGATTTTGGAAAACTTCAAAAAGGATGTTTGGACGAAATAAAATGACCAATTGAATGCCGGAGGTAAACAAACAACAAACCTAGTAAGTATGAATATCTAAAGTACAAGATAATAGCATTGGTGTGGTCAAGTGGGTGTGAAAGCCTCAACGTATAACGAACAACAGGATAATATTACCCAATAATTCCAAGACAAACTCTAATAAAAAAAATCCTCCTTTTTTAAGAATTTGTTGGCCATTCACTTTTAAATTACATCTGTTAGGGGCTGAATTCCTCGAAACCGGGCTTCCCTTATTCCCCAGTGGGGCCCGGGTCCTCGCCCCTCCAAAAAATTTCGGTAACTTCGAACCTTACAAAATTTACCAATCCCAAGACTTTGGTGTGAGCGTTTCCCTTTTGGAGGATTCCCGGTTAAGGTAATAACTTCATAAAGGAAAGTTGTGCCTAAATTTTGGCTCCGTGTTTGGGCTTTGTTAAAGTTTTTTCAAACTTGAGGGGGTTGCTTAAGGAAAAAGCCTCAAACTTGAGCAGAAATTTATTGTAGGGGTGGGTAATACCACAGGCAACCATGATATGCAAATCCCGGTACAAGGCCCAAACACGTGTTCAAGGGTGGATTTAAACAAACACAATTTTGGTCAAGCAAAGGATCAACTGGATAATTTTTTCCCATTTCTTGGCTCAAGAAAGGAAGGTTGACATCACTTTTTAGACAGATTTGGACCCCTTCGATTTTTTGACTCAAAAGAAGAAAAAGGGAAGGACCCGTCTTCCCCCTAGCTTCCTTGTCCTCGCCAATCTTCTGTAAATTCTTCAATAGCCTTAAAAAATGTTTCATACATTTTGGGGATCTCGGGGGTCCAACAATGAGGAACCCCTCGTTATCTCAATTCCACAAGATTAGTCCCTAACCACTTTTTCAACAATCTCCAAAACCCTAGGGGTGGCCTAGACCCTTACAATCTCCCCCTTTTTGGTGATTATGACAAACTGGTTGAAATTTTCAAGGATAAAAATGAAATTGTAAAAAGGGCATTTCTTATAAGGAAAGGCTCCCCCGAAATTCTTAATGTTCTTTTTGAAGACAATGGGGTTTATTTGGAGATCCTTTCAATTAGAAGATATTATCATGCTGTTATGCTAAAAAGAAGAAAAAAAAAGGACGTCTAGAATGTCTAAGTCCGAAGCTATAAATCAAAGGAATTTATCATGCACGGTAAACAAATAATAAGGGCACCTGGTTTAATGCAACTCAAAGCCAAATGTTCAAAACATTTTAAACACTAGGCAAAAATTATCAACCCCCTTATGAACCCGTTTGAAATATAAATTAGATTCCCCTTTTTCATTAAGGCCAAAGGTTTGAAGAATGGCTTATTGTCCTTTGATAGATGACAGGAGGGTCTTGTTTTCGGGGCGAATTGGTGCGTGTCGTCTGGAAGTAGGGGGTATAGCATCGGTTATCATCGACATGGCATTTGGGTTGAGGAGGAAGAATAGCATTTCAAGGAGGAGTTAAACCTGGGATGCACCATGGAGGTGGAGTCAAACTTAGCTTCTGAAGCCAGTTTGAAGACGCTTTCACGGGTCCTCTTATGATGTGACAGGTCTGGGTGGTGACAAAAGCTTCTTGGTGGCAAGGTTTCGTTGGTCCACCAAGGGCTTTGCATTTGTCGCCCAGGGGTGATGTTATCTTTTTACGATCGGTCACAAAAGTTCCCGATCATTGAGGACTCGAGGCGCTTAGGGCCTTTGGCCATTGCTCTCAATGGCTTATCCCGGGGTGAAAGGGCGTGTATTCCCCGGAGGATGACCGAGATACCGCGGGCGCCTTCCATGGGTTGAGAAAGCTATGGTGATCTCCATTCGAAGACAAAGTGGCGTTTGGCGGGCTCGGGGTATATGGCTTGGGACATATCAACCTCATAGAAATATCGGATGATTGCGGCGAGGCGATAGTTGATAGGAGTGCTTCTTGATGAGCGCGCTGACCCATGGAGCATAAAATTTCAGACCAAAAGATCAGATCGAGCCAATTGTTGGATGAATAATTCTTGCGTATTGAAGCTGATGCCATTGAGGATGTAAAGACCAATGTCTTCATTGCTCCTTCAAGTTTTGGATGATGAATGCCCTTTGATAGGCCATAGAGTTAGCGATGATGTGATATATTATGCGAGGCGGATACTCAAGGTCATCAACAAAAGTTCTAAGGGTATTCAGCGTCATGTGGCGATCTTCATCATGCTCAACATCGACTCATTGGGTTCGGCTTTGAAATATCTCCCGGTGCATCGGTGGAGTTGACAACCAGTTCAAACAACTCTCAAAGTGGGTAGGCTGTGAGCTCAATGGCGTCAAGGCTTTGGCTTCATGATGAACATTTCCTGTCATCCACTCGAGAACCCATGTCTTCATATCTCTTGTAGTAGCAGGGATGTGGAGGTCATAGAATTGGCACAAGTTCTTCATTCCGGTGTTCTTTATGCATGCAAGAGCAAACCTGCATCAAGCAATCAAGTGCTTCTTCTAAGCACGGCATCCAATAAGCCCGTTCGGCATATGAGGAAAATGCCCTTGATCCTGGGAGTAAAGCCGTTCTGATAGCTCGAAGCGGTCGGATGATATCCTTGGCCTTGTGAGGGGTTCTTTGCTCTGTCGAAAATGTTGTGGGCTTTGAAGCCATTTGCATTGAAAAGAACCTATAAATGGCGTTGCGGAAACCTTGGCGTCTTTGCTTGACTTGGACGAGGCCTATCGCAATTGATATTCAAGCGAGGACCCAGGCATGAGGCGGAGGACAGAACATGCCATCTTTTGTGATTAGCGACCATAGTTGTATGCTTGCTCAATTGTGTAGGGCCTTGGTGGCGGAGCCAGGGTGGCAACAAGCGGGCTTAGTCTTTCGGCAGATGCTTGAGGATTGCCTCATTAAAGAACATTTCCTTCATTGGTTTGGGCTGTTGGTGCAGGCTCCACATTTGCCAGCCATGACCCGTCATTGGCTTCATTGTGGGGTGGCAGCCTCAATGTTTTCAACCTCCACTTGAGGAGGTGGAGGGTCGAACGGCATGTTGATATCGGAATAACTTCTTCAATTCTGAGGGGTGTAGGGACATGTTCTTCTTCTTCTTGGGTGTCTTGGTGATCGCGGATTGTCTTCAACAGCTTTGGCCCGGACTCGGAGACATTCCGGTTGGGTGGCCAAAACACTTGGCGTGCAAGGTTGGTGGTGCACTTCTCCTTTTGGGCCTTAGAGAGTCGGGCCTTTGACCTGGAAGCCTGCGAAATCTGGCGGCGCCTTTGGAGATGGGGTTTGGGCCTCAAAGTCTTCCTCTTCTTCTTGCTGTTGTTGTTGGGGAATGACTTTTTGTTGGGGAGTACTAGGGGAGTCTTCTTGTTGCGGCGATCAGCCCATGAAGCATCTGAGCACTTGGCGTGGAGGGCGACCAATCTTGATGAGTTGCTGTTCGTCGGCAGGATGATCCACATTTATTCAATTTGAGGAAGAACTTCATCATCTTCAACATTGTCATGGTGACCAATGTCTTGGCGATGATGGGATCAACTGCTGGAATCTCTTACAAGGAGCCTCTGTGGAAGCAGGCTCATGAACAGTCATCAATTCTTGGGTTGCATATCATGCCCAATATGCGACCCTATCCGGAACTCGAAGGTCCCACCAGGATGACCCCATATTGAAATGCTTTTGCAAGGTGGATATCATTACATCAACATTACATATTACATAGGGATACAAACAAGACATACAATGTCACATGAATACAACAATACAACATACAAGATCAACATCAATCGGATGAATCATAACGAAACTCAAACGACATCCACCCTGCTAGCCAGGTGCCGACTGGAACCTATCCCACGATCGAAGAAGCGGAAAAGAACTCCAACACAAAAACATCGCTCTCCGTCCGTCATGATCATTGTTGAAGAGGTAGATGATGCAGGAATAACTGAAATATTTGAATGAGGTGACAACCTCGGATTAATTAGAACCGAGAATCTTGATATGTCTTCCGAACTCCGGAATGATAAAGCTGGCGAGGGCGAGCAGAAAGAACACTTGAAGGAAAAGAATATGATTAACCGAAAAACTTGAATTGAGTGCGGAAAAAGGGATGAAGAATGGGAACAAGGGAAATTCACGGTTGAAATAATTGAGGGAAGGCGAAGAGGCCCGTATGAATAAATTGATGGTCGGAAGAAACTCAAACTCCGGGAATAATAGGGTGGGAGGCGGGAAAAACAAAACAACTTGGAAGGAAAGGCGAATGAGTTCAAGAAAACAGGTTGAAATCATTGAGGAAAAAAGCAAAGACTTCCAGTAGGGTGGATACTCGATTACGGACTCGGTTCGAGAAGAAAAGGGAGGTGGGTGGGAAAGAAACAACTAAGTTGAACTTGGCAAAGATGAAGAGGTCGAATCGCCTTGGAAAAATGCACGGATGAAAAGATGAGAACCAACGATCGGAAAACCAACTGCGTGATCCTAAAAAAATTTGAAGGGAAGAAGTAATTCAAAACACCTCGTCAAGATTCCTTACGGGCGGAAGGGCTGAGGAGTAAAAGAATTCCTACTCTCGATATAACTAGACTCAAAACATTTTCATCTAGACTAAAAGCGGCCAAACACGATCAATCAAGGGGGCTCCTAGGGTGATCGGGCTCTTATAAACTTATCACGAATATCGACCCTATCCAAAAGGAACTCGAAGGTCCCAGATAGCCCATATTAAAGCAGCTTCAAAAGGTGGATATTATTACATCAACATTACATATTACATAGGGATACAACCAAGACATACAATGTCACATGAATACAACAATACAACATACAAGATCAACATCCGACTACGGATGAATCATAAACAAACTTAAAGACATCCACCTGCTAGCCCGGGATGCCGACCGGAACCTATCCACGATCGAAGAAGCGGAAGAAGAACTCCAACACAAGCAAACATGCTCTCCGTCATGATCAGAAACCTACCTGCCGATGGTGTAGTTCTGTGAGCCACGGGACTCACTATCCCATTACCATGGGTATCAAGACTAGCAAAGCAATGGGAAAGGAAAAGGGTAAAGTGGTGAGGTTGGCAGCGACTAAGCATATATGGTGGCTAACATACATAAATGAGGCGAGAAGAGAAACAAAGGCAGTCGTGAAGATAGCAATGATCAAGAAGTGATCCGAACTCCTACTACGTCGGACATAACAAAAACGTGTTCTCCTCTCGATCAACCCGAAAAAGACACACACGGTTGGTGTATTTTATAAAGTTTGCTTCAAGTTAACTACAACGGATATTAACAAATTCCCATCGCCTATAACGCATGCAGGCTTTGAAGATTATACCCTGCGGTGTCCCAACTTAGCCCATGATAAGCTCTCGCGATCAACGAAGGATATTCCTTCTCCCGGGAAGCCCGATCATCTCGGAATCCGGCTACAAGACATTTTGGATAATAAAACAAGACCAGCAAAGCCGCCCGATCGCCGACAATCCCGATAGGAGCGCCATATCTCGTTTCCGGGCAACACCGGCTAAGCGAAGCGTCTGGTACCCGAACCCAAGTTGCCAAGGGATGGTCCGCGGTGCTCTAGTTTGGACCAACACTTAACAAGCATTGGCACGGGGCTGAATAAAGATGACCCTTGGGTTAATTACTCCCAAGGGAAAATAGGTGGTGGTGAGGCAAATGGAAAAACCAATGTTGGGCCTTCTTTGGAGGGTCTTATTCAAAGGAACTTCAAGGGTCCCATAAATCACCGACCGCGTTAGGGGCAAAATCCGAGAACATAATACCGATATGGCGAAACTAGGGCGGCAAGTGGAACAAAACACCAGGCAAAGGCCGGCCTTCCACCCTTTACCAAGTATATAGATGCATTAATTAAATAAGATATATTGTGATATCCCACGGTAAACATGTTCCAACAAGGAACAACATCTCCATGTTCAACAAGGAACAAACTTCATCTTCCCGCAACTAACAACGCTATAAGAGGTGAGCAAAGCGGCATAGCCAAACAACGGTTTGCTAGGAAGGTGCAAAAGGTTAGAGGCTGACATGGCAATTTGGGAGGCTTGAGGAACAAGTGATAGGTAGCGCATCATAGCGATAAACGAAACAACTAGCATAGCAATGATAGTAGTGAGATCCGGGTAGGGTCATCTTGCCGAAATCCCGGAAGAAGAACGAGTCCATGAAGAAGATGAGCGGATGAAGCGAACCAAGCGTGAGCGAGCGAATCCTCCGATCATGCAAGAAAGGAACTAACAAGAAGAAGCACACAACATAGTAAACACACCCACATGAACATGACAAGATGCACAACAAACATGATGCATGACAAATCTAGATGAGGCTACTCATGGCAAAGATGATGCAAACAAAGCAACACATCAAAGCAAGTTTAAATGGGCGGAACAACATAGAACAATTCCGGTAAGTCCTCAATGCAAATTCGAAATTGGTCCAGATCTGAATAAACCTTATGTTCAAGTTGTTAAACAGAAAGTTAAGATGCACCACGATGATCTACGAAATTCTAGTCAAGTTACATACAAAGTTCATTAGATTAGACTCGACCTAGAAGATATGAGCAAAACAAGATAAGCATGATGCAAAATGCATACAAACATCAACAAACACATCAAAACATGGATGCAACATGATAATATGAAACTACATGCAAAATCAAGCAAGTTTCATATAGAGCACACTCAAAAGCAGAAGGGTGCAACACAACACTCTATACAAGGCATAAACAACAATCTCCATAACGCAAGTAGGCATTTCAAGCATCAAAACAACATGCTACAGGACATCAACGTGAAAACAAAAGGCATGGGCATGATGTACAGGTAAAACATGACAAAACATGAACACGGCTATCTCCGAAATCACAAGAACATGCTCAAAATGACATGTCAAGAATGCAAATAATAATAGTTTGACTTTGGAAATAACCAGGTTGCAATGTTTAGAGCTATCGGACAACATGCTACAGGAACTTATCAAGTCAAACTAGAGAATGACATGAATCTACTCAAATCATATAACTAAAAGTCCCTTAGTGACCATAAGCCAAAGGATCAGAAAATACATTGCAAGCATGTAAAATAGCAAAAAACATAAAAGATTCAGACTTAGAGAAAACTGGAGCATGACATAAGCAGATAACAAGTAGGCATGTTGGTGAGCTTGAATCACTCACCAGAGCAATACATGATAAACTAAGCCATCCATCAAGAAGACATGGCACATAAGCTATACATGGCAAGAACAACAACATAAAGCTTGGATCAACTACAACAACCTTGGCAAAATTGAATAACATGTAAACAATCTGGGAACATTTTATAGCAAAAGTAGAGCTCGATTGACTCAAGCTATGACCTCCATAATTCAAACAAGGGCATGGATGGATGAGAATAACCATATGTTCAAAACATCCTTACTGAAGTAACTCAAAATAAGCATGGATCTCTTCAGCATCAAGTTTACATGGCATAAAAATATCAGGAGCGATTTAAATCATCAACATCATGAACCTAGTTTGCATGCTTGTGCTAGTCACCACATAGATCACAAAAATACATGGCATACACCCTGTAAAAGATGGCATGGCATATTACAAAACACATGTGGGACTCAAGTTCATGGATGCACACATCAATCATGGCAAAAATGACAAAAGTGCATGTTACGATAAGAATAAAACTAACATCACATAGCCATCTTCTAACAGCATTTCGGGCATCAAGATGAGCTCAAATGTAAATTTCAATGAGATTAAATGATGTACTCTTGAACGAACAATTTGAAATATTACACAAACGAAAGGCAACTATCATGGAGTTATGGCATGTCAAGAGCAACATAATCAAACTTGGGACTTAGCGATGGGTCAACTGCGAATCCGGATCCAGAACGGTTGGCGAGGATGGCCAGTCTTCCGGAAAGGAAGGAGGCGCGGAGGGCGGATCCGGCGGATCCGGCGGGGCGGGGAAGGACCGCAGGGTGGGGGGCTCAGGCGCTGAGCGGCGCCCCGGCCAAGAACCGGCCCGGGAAAGCGCAGGCAACAGGGGAAGGGGGGCAGGCGCCAAAGGTGAGGGCCGGGAGCGGGGCTGCGGGAGGGTAAGCGGGTGAGGTGGCCTTGGCGCGGGGACCAGGCCGATGGGCCGGCGGGCCCCCAAGCTTCAGGCGGGGCAAGGGCCCAGCTGGCGGGGAGGACCGTGGCCCCCCACGGCCCGGGGGGGCGCCACTCGGGGGACCGTCCGGTGGTGGGGAGGAAGAGGACTAGGGTTGGGAGGATTTCATCCATGGTCGGGGAGGTGGACTAATTTATAGGTAGGGGGTAGGAGAGTCAAATGAGGTCGGTTTTCGCCCCGTCGTGATCGAATGAAAGGCATGGAGGAGTTTTCTGGGTTTTGGGCCACTTTGAAAGGGTGTTGGGCTGCAAAGAAGGGGCTTTGGGTTACCAGTTAACCGTTGGGTACCAACGACCTCCAAATGGCCGAAACTTGAAAGGCGGTCTGGTGGCCCCTTGACAAACCTCGGTCCATTCAGTTGTTTAAACCCACGAAAAAGAGGTAAAGGCGCCCGGGAGACATAGGAGTGCGGATTGCAAAACGGACAATGGGAAAATGCTCGGATGCATGAGGCGAACACGTTCGAAATGAGATGCCATGATGACATGATGTGAAATGCAAATGATGACGGCAAATGCAACCACGCAACACATGACATGACAAAGATGGCGAAAAAAACTGGCACACGGCGGCCAAGGCGTTACATTGCGAGGCGTGGGGCGAACCCAAATGGGTTGAACAACCAAGGGCTCTTTAGGACAGCCCGATTCTTCTTGGTTTAGCTTCTACTTGGAAGGCATCGGAAGGCTTGGGAAGTTTCCTTTTCGGCTTGCCTCGGCAGCCCTCGTCTTCTTACATTGAAGCGGTTGGCGGACCTTTGGCCCGGCGTCATTGCTTGGGAAGACTATCGTGGTTCTTCAACTTGAAGGTGCAACTTGGTCGTTGAAGACTTCTTCCTCTTTGCAGCCATTAGGGTCAATGCCGGGGCGGCCAAGAGCCTGGCTTCTCGGCCTCATTGGCAAGCCACACTTATCGGCGGACTCTTCATGCGCTCCGGAGCCTGGCTTCTTCCTTCTTGAAAAGGCTTCTTTGAGCTCGTGCAGCATGACCTTGAAGTTTTGACATCTTACCGAGTGCAGCCAATGCTTCTTGGAGCTTTTTCATAGTCGATTTTGTTCTTGGTTCAACACTTTGAGCAAACTAGCTCGGAAGCAATGGCACCATTGAAGGAGGGCGAGGCCGATAGGAAGTTGCAGACCTTCAAAGCTGATGTTTGGGGTGTCAAACCACTCATCAATGAAGTGATGGATGATTGCCACATCAAAAGATGCAAATTGTTGAAGATTTCTCTTCTTCTTTGCTCTTGATAAGTTGCTCAAGAGCATCATCCAAAATCTTCATCCTTTGGACGATCAATGTGCTCTTCAGAGAATGGGGGTGTGTCGATTCGGTATTATTGACAATTTCTTTCTCCCTCCTCTTCTTGGAATCGATTGATCTTAGCTTTTGGCCCGGGAGGGGACGATTTCCGTGAAGCTTTGGAGGCGGTGACTTTGAAGCCTTGACTTTCTTTTTCGCAGCTTTGGGCGGGCGGGGGCGGGGCCAGAATCAACATCATCATCAGTGATCCACTTTGGCACCTTGGACCAAGATGTAAGTGATGAGGCCATGAAGGTTTGAAAAGGACCCGATGACATTGGGTTGACATCCGTGAGCCGTCGGCAGGGGGCGGAGGGACCGGGGTTGAAGTCTAATCGATGACTTCTTGTTTTTGGCGAAGCCTTTGCGTCTTTGAAGTTAACGAAGAGATTATCGTCCCAAACACCGAAAGGCGTTGGGTCGGCATTTTGGGGTGGGTCCACGGACCATACAAGGATAGAAACCTTGGATGCTTCACCATGTTCTTGGGTGGAAGGCCTCGAAGAATATCACCCAAGGGCTTGATAGCATTCTTTCGGTATATTCCGGGTCACGAAATTGTACTTGAACCATTGTTCAGCCCAATATCGGAATCCATTGGATTGGCTTCTTTGATTGTAATTCTCTTTGGGATCGTCTTGTAAAGCTCTGGAGGTCATCGAGCGGATCTTTTGGGTTCCCCGGCCTTTGCGCCCCTGACTGATTTATACGCGATGAACTTCAAACGAATGGCTTTCGTTCAAAGGCTTCGAGGCTTGCGTTTTTGGACAAACATAGGCCCGGGAGAGTTAGTTTGATCTTGTAAATTCTCAACGAATCGGACTATGAGAACCAAAGGGTTCTCCCCGGACATACTGGGCTTGAATCACGAGGGAAGGGAAGAGGTCATATGCATTCTCGGAAGATTTTGAAGATAAATCAGTTTGAAGACATTGACCTCGTGATGCGGACATTCATTATCTGAGAGTTGGTTCGGTTTATGGAATCCGTGAATAGTACAAGTGAGGAATCTAACTAGTTTGAAGCTTAAGTGAATATACTAGGCGTATGAGATTGGCAGAATAGATCTAACATAGTATGGGCGAAACCAATTTTGGTAAGTAGGATGGATCTTGAAGATCAAAAGGCGGTAAAAATAGGTTATATTTACCACTCAAGAACTGCTAGGCGGGAAGAAAAAGGGAACAGTTCAATCCACGTCCCTAACTTGGGGCGGAGGACACCTCGGCGCGGGGAGGGCGATGTTCACGGCGGCGTGAGGCGGTGTCGGGAATCGCGACAGCTAAGGCTTCGTGCCCGTCGTCGAGCTAGCGGTGGCGCTAGGGTTTTAGGGTGGAAGGTGGAAGAAGATTTTCTTTACGGGGACATGTATTTATAAGGAGGTGTCGGGGCCCCAATTCGGTGCCTGGCGGTTCACTCGAGGGACCGTGGCCGAAAAAGTTGTCCCCGTTCCCACCCCGAGTTTGTGGATGGTCGTTCGGCTTTCCGTTTCAACGATGAGATGAATCATTTAAAACAGACTTAAAGTTTGTCTTGTCTTTGGCGACAGGGCGGAGAAGACATTAACGTTCAATAGAATGCATATGATTTGGCGATAGAGTTTGAGATAGAAAGCATAGAGATTGGGGTCGATCACATTCCTTAGTTCAAAAGATTCAACTTGGAAGACATAGCTATAAGTGAATCTTTGAGAAGGGAACAATAATATATATATATATATATATATATATATATATATATATATATATATATATATATATATATATATATATAAACAAATCAACATAGTGAAGAAAATCATGAAGATAGGTTGAAGTTGAAGACAAATCAAATCGAAGATATTGCAGAAATAAGCCATGGTGAAACACTTCAAACAATGAAATTTGGTGGTGGGTTACCCACCGTATTGGAATATTAGATCCGGACACGGTGCACAACTATTGGCGCTCAAAGTCAAATTCCCGTTAATGTATTCACCTCAAATGTAAGTCTTCATTGATTGAAGATATCGTTCTTGTGTGTTGCACATCTAAGTCATCAACATGCATAAGTGTTAGGATTGTGTTCATCACAGGACATTTGAGGATTCCAAGATATTTAGCTCACCGTAATGCAAAACCTTTTCTCTTCCAAAGGTTTGTGGATATCCGGTTGCTCGTGTTGGCGTGAATGATGTCAATATCTTTCTTCATGACATGATCCCGAAAAATGATGATGAATTTCAATGTGCTTTGTCTTGAGTGCTGGCTGGATTGTTGGCAATCTTGATGGCGCTTTGTTGTCGGAAGAGGAACTTGTGTCAGATTGATGCCATAGTCCTTGGAGTTTGCTTCATCCATAGAAGTGACACCAAGATCCCAACAATGTATTCAGATTCAGCGTTGAGGATACATTGCTTCTTTGAAGACCAGACAAGTGATCCCCAAAAGTAACATGTGCCTGATGTAGACTTGCGATCCACCTTGTCACCGCATAATCACATCGAAAATCAACCAAATCAAATTTTGAGCCCTTTGGATACCATAATCCAGTGTTGGGGTGTGAGCCAAATATCGAAGAATTAGCTTCACGGCTAAGTGGCGATTCCTTTGGTGCCGTTGGAATCGAGACACATGCAAACACTAAGCATAATATCGGCCTAGATGCACATAGGTAAAAAGGAACCAATCATGGGCGGTATACCTTTTGATCGAACTCTTTACCATTGTCGGGGACCCGTGGTTTTGGGGCATTGGGTCGTGTATCCTTTCTCTTGCATTCCAAACTTCTTGGAAAATCTTGGGGTATTTTTCTTGAGATATAAAGATGCAATTCCTTTCTTTAATTTGAAGACCAAGGAAGAACTTGAGCTCTCCCATCATGGACATCGATATTTTCTTGCATCATGTTCCAAAATCACTATACTTCTAGTTGGTGCGCCGAAGATAATGTCATCCACATATATTTGGCATACAAACAGTTCACCATCATATGTCTTTGAAGAGTGTGGGATCAAGGATCCGGTTTGAAGCCTTTGCTCTTGAAGTCTTTGATCTATCATACCGGTTGAGGGCTTGTTTGAGGCCATCTGTTTTATTTAGCTTGTACACCATATCGGGATGTTTTGGATCTTCAAAGCCGGGGGTTGGGACTATACTTCTTCTTCAATCTTCCGTTGAAATGCACTCTTCACATCCATTTGTAGCAAGATGTTGTGGTGGTTAAATAGGCTAGTAGTATCGAATAGCTTCAAGCCTAGCTGAGGGCAAATGTTTCATCGAAGTCAATTCCTTCAACTTGAGTATATCCTTGAGCCCAAGGTGCTTTGTTTACGATGACGACCATGCTCATCTTGCTTGTTTGATATATCCATTTGGTGCCAATAATGTTATGCTTGGAGGTGGGGCCTTGACAAGTTCCCAAACATTGTTTACCTTGCTTTGAAGTTCTTCTTGCATACGATCCATTCGGTTCCAAAAGGCTTCAACAACTTTCTTGGGTTGATATTGACACAAAAAAAAGTGCCCCGGCTTTGTGTTGCTCTTGGCGGTAAGCGGACCAGTGCATTGATTATCGATTATCTTCTCAATATGTACTTCATTTGCCCTCGAGGATGAACGCGAAGACTTTGCTCATCTGATCATTGTCATCATTGGGAGGATTGTCTTGGTGAGCATTGTCTTCGGTTGGTTAGGTGGAAATGATAAGTTCCTCTTGATTTTGAAGGCATGATTTCACGGTTCCCATTAGCTTGATAGACTGGGTGGAGCTTGTCTAGTGTACTTGGAGGAACTCTTTTGAACCATTGGTTTCATCAAATCGCCCTCCACTTTGACGATTTTGTGGATAAAGGTTGAAACTCGTAAGTGTAGTCCTTTCGTAACGAGCATGAAACCTTCTGAGCTTTGGGTTCAAATTTTGACTTGTGATGGGGATCCTTGATCAGCCTTAGCCCCAAATACTCAAAGTGGACATTTGGCTTCTTGCGATAAAGCTCATAGGATGTTTTGTTAGAAGCTTATGGTTAAACACGGTTGATGGCGTGACATCTTTATCAATAGCCCGGGCGAACTTTCTTGGTGTCTTTTTCCGTCGAGCATTTTGACCATCTCAATGAGGTTCGTTCTTGCGCTCCACGATGCCATTTTTTGAGGTGTGTATGGGCAAGAACTCATGGTGATTCCCATGGTATCGGATAAAATCAAGTCCGGTGTTCTTGAATTGGTGCGTTATCACGATATGCTTGATCTTTGCCAAATTGTTCATTGCTCGATTGGCGAGCGTCCGAAGACATCTTGCACTTGATCTTGTGAAATTATGTGCCCCATTGTATCTTGAGTAGTCTCAACAATGGCGAAGCCATAGAGACAAGCATTTGTTGTGAGGGTAGAAATAGTAGGGCCAAACAAATCCATGTAACCTCGAAGGGTTGAGATGTCGTCATGATTGTCTTGAGGGTGCTTTGCCTAGTCATCTTTCGACCCGGCACCACACAAATGATCCTTCTTGAACTTGACACCTTCGATGCCTATGACATGCTTCTTCTTGGCGAGTGTGTGTAATTCCTCATGCCCTGCCCCACCTCCGATGCAGAGCCCGATTGAACTTTTGCAAGAAGACATCGCAAGTTGTGGACCTCTGAAAATCTACCATGATCATCTTTCCTACCCTTCAAGATAGAGACTTGTCGATTCCATTAGTAAAGGCAGCGATATTTTCGAATATCAAATCATGTTCAAGTCACAAAGCATGGGACATCAAGTTGAAACCAAGGGTTCAACAAGCATCACTTATCCATGTGTTGATCCTTTGAGATGCAACTCTACCTAGACCCAATACCTTGCTTTTCGTTGCAAATGTGATGTGACTCTTTCGATGGGCGAAGGTTGAGTCCATGAGAAGACTTGATCACCATCATATGATTAGTGCATCCTTTCCATAATCCATTACGAAGCATGAGGTGTCATACCCTCGTGCATTAGGGATAAGCTTCACCGAGCATTGTGAAGCATAAACATTTGGGCAAGTGGATTATTGAAAAATCAAGATTAGGACTGATAGGATGAATGGAAAGATTAGGAACAAAATACATAGTGAGACCATTTGGGCATTTGATCTTGTGCCTACAAGATTTTTAGGTCAAATAGCATCGGGCCTTTGATTTTTTTGGGGAACTTTCGCAAAAAGTTAATTCTTCTTAACCACCCACATCTTGGGGTGGCTTAAAACAATGAGTCTAAGTGCACTCGAACGGCTTTGGAGCCCTAAAATAGCCTTGCAGGAGATGAATGATACTCATATGAATAAGCGAAAAAGTTCTT
Source organism: Aegilops longissima (assembly GCA_021605205.1). Lineage (NCBI taxonomy): Eukaryota > Viridiplantae > Streptophyta > Magnoliopsida > Poales > Poaceae > Aegilops > Aegilops longissima. Next base: position 60,640 of record JAHIAM010001686.1, read on the forward strand.
AGTTCTATGAACATAGCGGTTTGAAGACCCGCTCATATTCATAAATTTGCGGTTTCCCCAAAACATTGGCGTTAGGGTGACTCGGTGAGTCCTCATGCGTATGAACCTTTGGACCATATGGCGCCTTAGGTGCAGGGTTTGTCTTCTTCCCGGTGGTGTCATGATGACATTCCTTTGGAAGATTCTCAAGACAGCTTTTGGGAACCGGATCTTCTTCATAGGTGGTCCATTCCTGCATTAGTACCAATATACGGCAAACACTTCACCATTCGATTCTTGAACAATTATAGTTTGCATCAAAGTTCATCAATGATAATAGGGTTACCGGTAAAGCCAGATGGTGGATGGATCCTTGAAGGTCCTTTAAAACCCATGTGGTTTTGGGATCTTCTCGGGCTTCGGTAGGAAAAACATTCATTTCCTCTCGAACCCAACACCCTCTTTCCTAGGGTTTGGTTGGAATCGCTTTTGAGGACCTAAATTCGATGCCCTTTGGACTTTTAATCCTGTTTCAAGCAATGTCTTCAACCTAGCATTTTCATCGGCAATAGGTGGTATCCTCCGAGAGGGTTAGTTACCACATTAGTAGTTGAAGACAATGCAACTAGAGTTGAACATTGACCGAGGTAGCGATATCACGCTCAAGACATTTTAGACATGGTGGTTCAAATCCATCCGGCGATCATTGGGTAAGTGACTCATTCTCTTTTGAAGATCTTCATGGCGCTCTCAATTTCTCAAGCTCTTGCTTCCTTTGAAGATAATCATAGGGAGCTTTTCATGAGTAGTTGAGGCGTTTCATGGGACTTTCAAGTTCTTGGTACTTAGCATGAAGATTTTAATGTCTTCAACTAAGGATGAGCGTGTCATTTCGTCCAACGGTCATCGCTTTTGTCTAACAGTTTTGAGTATGTTCCAAGCTCTTTTGTTGGTTCAATTTTAGCAAGTGTTTTGTAGTGGGTTTGGATTCACAATGAGTCATCTTCACTTGATGTTTGAAAGTAAGCATCACGTGATTTTACCTTACGCGTGCCATGAAGCGATAAGGTGGGGCGAGTCGTCCTTGTCATCACTTGCGTTGGTGTAGAAGTCATTGTCTTGGTTGAAGATGGACTTGGCCATAAGGTGGCTAAGCAAGACTTGCCCGGGGTGGACTCCTCTTGGACTCCACCTCCACCTCCTCGAAGCGACTCCTCCTCTGAATCCATTTCCTTGCCAACAAAAGCCCGAGCCTTGCGGATGAGCTCTTCTTATGAGATGAAGATTTGATGAGGACTTGGAAGAAGACTTTGAAGATTTTTCTTCTTCTTGTCATTGAATCATATTCCTTGCTCTTCTTCTTCTTCTTCTTCTCATTGTCCCACTTGGACACTTTCGGAGATATAGTGTCATTTTCTTGCACTTGTGAGTTCTCTTCTTGTAGTCATGGTGGAAGCTTCATCATTTCTTGAGCTGGATCGTGAAGACTTTTGAAGCCTTTCTTCCTAGTGAACCCGGAACTTCTTCACAAGCATAAAGTTCCTTTCAATGTCTTAGGATCTGGAACGTTAGATTCTTCTTAATGAGAAACAACTTTTGCCTTCAAAGGCGAGTTGGCCATAGTTGGGACCAAGATATCTC